>JAGFMF010011747.1:5754949-5879637 GCA_019455555.1 Galemys pyrenaicus | reverse complement strand
GGAGCAGAACAGGCAGATCAACAGAAGTACACTGCTGAGGGGAGCAGCGGGCACAGCAGGAGAGGTCTGCCGCACCATGTGGGTCCCGCCCCCGGCCGGTAGCAGGGATCGAACTCGTGCTGCAGTGGCTGCGGTTTGCTTCGTAGTGCGTTGCTTAACCCACTGCGCCACCAGGGGAGGCCCCATAGCATCCTTTTGATGCATACTACTACTATAGTACATTTCAGATAACCCTTTTCTTTAACAGCCACGAGACATGACACCGTGAGGACCTTATATTGGGAAGATGCTGAACTAAGGGTTTTCTAGAATGGCCTAAACTGGCAGCATTTTTGTGACACACGTGGCAGGTGTGCCCAGGTGTCTCTGCAGATGCAGCACAGGTGGTTTTCCTGGCACTGCTCTGCAGGCAACTCAAGGTTTCCCTGTAAGAGCAGCCTGCGCCGGACATATCTAGGTTTATAGGGCAGCGGTAAACAATAGCCCTAAATCTTAGTCTACCAGCATGACACATCTGAACTTCCTAGTGTGTAAGAAGGACATGAAGTCTGCCTGCACATGTGTGTGTGTTGAGTGGAGAAGACCAAAGACGGAGTGCAGATCCTCAGAGGTTTTGTATACCTTTCTTCAAAGGGTCTGGGAAAGTACAGTATGTCGTGCTGAAAGAACTGAGTAATGTCTCATCATTGCCATTAACCATGTGCCCGTGGTGATAATGCCAGTAACTCGCTTGCTTATAGCTTTGGCTCGAAGCTTGGCTAATTAATAAAAAATGTAGATTGCCTGCAGCCCCACGGGCCAGCTCTTTAGAAGACATCCAAGCATGCCCCTTACTTTATTAGTGAGTGAGCAGGAGGAGATTGTGATGATTTTAACTAGAGATGAGAGGTCTAAGTTTGTGACTGCAGGAATGATTCCAAAACCAGTGACTGCCATGGTGAGCCGCTCGTGGTGTTGACGGCACCTTCCTGGCCCTCAGAGGCATTTGTACTTTGGTTGTGACACAGCACAGTGTGGAAGCATCACCATCCCTCCAAAACCTATTTCTCTTCCAGACTTCTGCTCAGCAGTAGAATACAATTTGGAAGGGTGTGGGCAGCCCTACTTCCTTTTGTTGGCATGTTCTGTAGGTTTTCACAACTTCCGAGGCTTTCTTCCTAAGCTAAATGGAAGGTAATACCTTCTTGGATTTGGCTTTTCTGAGTCATCTTTGCAGTAAATCTTATACTCATTTCATTACCTTTTATATCTGTTCATGTAGTGCAGTCTTCTAGGCAAGTGATCCTGTCGTGCAGATTGAAAACTGGCCAGACAATGGCAGCCACACCACGCGCTGAAGACAGCCTTATATTGCAGTCATGAGTCCTTTGTCCCCCGACTTCGTAGTCCCTCCAAGGAACCTTTAGGCATTGCCCAGCTCTGGCCAGCCACTTCTTTGCCAGCCTGTGTTTTCTGGTTTCTGGAATTCCTTTCTCTACCACCCACTGTTGTCCCAGACCTCACAAGTAGGTGTTTAAAGAATCTGAGTGGGGCTCACTGAAAGGTCATGGTGATTTCATACAGACAGCAGCACCTAGAAATACTAGAACCGCTGCTACCTGCCAGCCAGAATACATACATCATAGAACCCGGATAAGGGAAGACAGTGTGGATTGAACCACCCTCTTTTCAGTGCATTTCCTAAGTGGCCACAATGGGGCAAGGGTGAGTGAAGTAGGGAAATACCATAAAGGAGGCATAGCCAGTGGCTGGTGGCTAAGACGTGATTAGCATCCACCTGAAATATTCAGTGAGGTCCAGCTTCCTGGCTCTTGGGCTTATTTGCTGGGCTTATTTGTGTGTTATCCTTTATTATTTCTGAATTACTTATTGGTGCTCTCTTGTTTATGTTGTGGGGTCTTTGGGAGGATACAGTGCTGGTGATCATGGGTCACGTTTCCTATGGGTGTGTCCTAAGTCTGAAATGGACACACAGAGACTTGCCCTCATAAAGCCTCATGTCACCCACATCATGTTTAAAAACTCCAAGGATAGTGTAAAATAGTGCTGATAGTAAGTAAATTGCTTTTGCTTTATTTTTTTTAAGGATGTATCTATGCATACTAGAGCTGGGGTACAGGCCAGAGGTGTGAGGAGGCTAGAGGGTTCACCAGAGATAGTAGGGAGCACAATAGGCAAACCTACTGAAATACACTACTGAGGGGAGCAGGAGGTGAAACAGGAAAGGTCTGCTGCCCCATGTGTGTCACCTCCCTGCCTGGGAATCGAACTCATGCTGCAGTGGCTGTGGATAGCTTCATAGTGCTGTGCTTAACCCCTTGTGCCACCAAGGGGACTGAGATCTTGAATATTAAGTAAGATGTGTTCATGTGCATCAATCAGAGTAGAAATGAGGAATAATAGAAAAAGCTTCTACCTGAGGATTTTCTTTTATTTTTTGAGAGTCATGTGAATACATTGGTGTTCACATAGAAATCACAACTGGCTGAAGGTCGCATTCCCCTCCATCCCGTTATGCTTTATAATAGATGGCAAAAATGACCTCTGTTATTCCTCGTCTCTACTTCTCCTTTGATGTGACTTTGACCTTGTAGCTCCTGTTATCAATAGGTGGGGCCTCTTTCCCTAGCCCCTGAATCTAGAATTCACAACTCACTGGCCAATGGGATGAACTTCTGTTCATCCCAGGTGTGTTTGTGTACTGGTTCCCAGCCTGACTTCTGAGAGCCCTCTCATCTCTGCTAGCTTCTTTGGAGTCCAGCCCCATCACCATATGGTCACTCCTGAACTCATTTGCTGTGACCCCAAGACCCTTGTCACCCCAGTTGACAGCAGTCCTGTATTCACTGTGAGTAGGTCAATGGTAGACCCGCAACTAATGGAGACACATGAGTGGATCCAGCAGAGATGAGACAATCCAGACCCGTGGCTCATGAGCAATAATCAGTGCATATTGCTTTAAGCTTCTGAGGTTTGGGATGATTTGTTAGGCAGACAATAACTAACTGACATATGTGATCTTCTGGAGACGGCTCCTCTGTGTTCACTTTGGGTCTGTTCATGTCATCACAGATGTTTAGAAAGACTCAGAAGAAGAGCTTCCACTATGGGATGGGGGAGTTCTAGTAGCTGGGGATGGGGCCAATTCTTTTGAGTGTCAACATTACTTTAAAACCTTTTTAACAACACAGATGCCTAGGCCTGTGTTTTGTGTAATACATGTAGAAGTCTAATACATTTCTAGAAGTCTAGAAATCTGTTATGTAGAAAGCTTTGGTGATTGATTAGGTTTAAAAATGTATAGTCATATGGGTTTGTCAATTCCTTCTGTTACTGAATGATATGGTGATTCCATTTTATCTGTACTTTGGTAAATAACACTCAGCTAGTTCAGAGTTCACCAACTTAGTCTGCTTCCAGTTGTATAAGTAAACTTTATAATCACCCTCGGGCAAAAGTACATTGATCCTGATCCTGGATAGGAGAAAGTTAACAGGAACAAATTAATGGCTGGAATTCTGTTTTGTTTTTCATTCATTCCCAGGAATTTAGAACCTGGTATGGAATCTATGAATAAGTGCTGGGCATTGGGGATGTAAAGGACCCTGTGTTGGGAAACTTACAGTCTACTGGGGAGAAAAATCAAGACCTGTTACTTATTATGCATTCAAAAAGATAAAAAGTGGTGTTTTAACTCTTACACTATATGTGAATATTACTATGGTGGTTGTCTTAGTTGCTGCAATAATGCTACCTTACAAAGAACCACAAAAGCTCAGTGGCATACAGTATGCTCTTATGAATCCCTGAGTCTACAGTTTGGTATGGGCAAAATCAGTTGACCTAGATGGGCAGATTCAGGATCTGCTTTAGTTTACATGTCCTTCCCTCCCCCTGGAACTGTTAGCTTGCATGCATTCTTCACATGGTGAGGCAGAGAAACAAGAGCATAAGTCACAGTGAGCAAGTTTCTGACTATGCCATTAATCTGTTAACATTTGTTGGTCAAAGTAAGTCACATGGCCAAGCCCATAATCAAAGGGAAAGGAAATACATATTTTCAGTGAGAAACTGTCAATTCATGTGGCAAAGAGCATGGATACTGAGAGAGGTGAGGAATGAGGGTCATACAAGTAATTTTCATAGTGGGTGAGGAACATGTAAGGGAGTTGTACTTTGTCTGCTTTGGAAAGCTGATGAAGTCATAGCTAGAGCAATCAAGAGACAGAATAGTATCAATTTTCTAGACTCTGTACCTTGTAATGTTGAAGCAAGCCTCAGTTTTTGAAATGAAAAGAATTCTTTTTTTTTCTTTAAGATTTTATTTTTTTATGCATACAAGAGCTGGGTACAGGCCAGAGGCATGGGGGTGGGGTGTGTGTGAGAGGATTCACCAGAGACAGAGTTGGAAGCAGAATAGGCAAATCAACAGAAGTACACTGCTGAGGGGAACAGCAGGGAGGCAGGAGAGGTCTGCTGTGCCATGTGGGTCCCCTCCCTGACTGGGGATTGAACTTGAGCTGCAGTGGTTGTGGAAGCCCCACAGCATGGTGCTCAACCCCTTGCCCCACCAGGGAGGCCCTGAAAAGAATTTTTGCAAGTACCTCAAATATGATAGTTTTGCAAGTACCTCTCTCAGTATCCACGCTCTTTGCCACATGACTTGACAGTTTCTCACTGAAAATATGTATTTCCTTTCCCTTTGATTATGGGCTTGGCCATGTGACTTACTTTGACCAACAAGATGTTAACAGATTAATGGCATAGTCATTATGTCATTATGCCATAGTCTTCTAGAGGAGACTAGAATGACATATAAATGGCTCCTATTCCATCCTCGCTCCCTCTTTCAAAGCAAGGGGCCCTGGGGACTAGGCTTCATTGTCCAATGCCCACTTCAAGGAAGGGTGTTATAGTTGGGGCTGAGTCATTACTTTCAATCACACAATGCCCTTTTGTCATCATTACTTCTTAGGCAAAAAAAATAATAAATTCCATGTACACCAAACATTGGGGTCCTTCTCTCAAACCCTAGTCTAGTGTTGCAGAGGTGAAAAGAGATGGGTGAAGATCACTCCCTGATGAACCTTCTTTCCCTGATTAGTTTTGTGAAAAGCTTGTGTCTCTGACTCTAGTTGAGATAAGAAACCAGAATTTGAAACTGCACTTGAGGTTCTCCAATATTCTCCAGGGCAGAAACAATGTTTTATGGTGTTACTAAAAATAATAATGGAATACTTTATTTCAGGTCACTGATTTGTACGCATTGCTCATTCTGTGCCTCTGGATCTCCATGGTGTATTATATTTAACTCTGAGGAAACTGAGAGCACAAAGGATTATATGACTTCCCTGAGACCACGTCTAATGGCCAACCAAGATTAGCAACCTGCCCTCTTGGTTTTTAGCTTTTCCTTGTCAGTCTGATTGATGCTGCCGTCTTTCACAAAAAGCTTGTGAGGATATCATTACCTACCAACTTTATCCTGTTAAGAAACTCCACCCTCTCAGTATTAATTCTCCAAGGGAAACAAGTCTAGCAGGAAGGTGTTCAATCATACAAGATTGCACCACAATGTAAGACAAGTAAGCTAGATAATAGGTCATTTCTAAATTTGATTTTCCTAAGGTTGCTTTGATACTGTCTTGAAACAGATATAAGTTGGAGTGGGGACTGTTGAAAAATCCCTCCCGGGGTCCTCTTGATTGTGCTACTTTTGTGTATTTTCTGACACTTCACCTGCCATTTCCGTTGCCTGGTGACTATTCAGCAATTGCTTACAGCGTTTCTCTGACAAACAATGCTGTTTCTATTTTATGTGAAAAACTGACTTGATTAAACACCTCATTTAAATCAATGCTTTGCAGGAGGCATGATCTGATGGGTATTTTTGTCATCCTAACACATGGAAATGGGCAATTGTAGTGTGATGTGTGTGTGTGTGTATATATGTATTATGTACATGTATATGTGTGTGTATCTATAGATAGATAGATAGATAGATAGATAGATAGATAGATAGATAGATAGATAGATAGATAGATAGATATTGCAGATACATTGTTTCCCATCTGGTGATGTCTTTACTGAAAATTGATGCTACATCACACCAATTGTACATAAAATATCTGAGCAATGATTTAATGTCATCCTTTTGCTCAACACTAAGAGCCTTGTCTGCATGTTTACTGCAGAAAACCTAGGCGCCTGCATAACAGAATCTGAATAAATAACTTTGGATGAATGAATAAGTGAATGTTAGATGGAAACATCCAGCTCCTCAGGAAATTTTTTGAGTTCTTACCAGGTGTTTCTGCTCCTGAGGAAAGGCACTGACGGGTTAATATTTTCTCCAGGAGCAGGAGGGATTTGGATAGGGATCTCAGCTGGGAGCTGCTGGAATCACATTCTTTCTGCTACTATAGCAACAGGTTGAGAATTCTGTGGGCATTGTCGCCTGCCTGTGTTGGAAATGTCCACGCTCAAACGACTTCATTGTCTGGGGAAGAACTTTTTTTTCTAAGATGTTTCCATAAGCAGCTTCTTTCAGAGACAAAGAGGCTCACACAAAGCAGGAGCTAAGAATCATGAAAGTGGCAGAGAGAGATCTTACTTAGATTGGAGGGACATTTCCAGTCTTTTGTGCCCTGAAAAAGTGTGAGGTGAGGAAGGAATGGAGGTTTGATCTGTAATCAATAGCACCACTTCCTCCCTTCTAACAGGCCTCGCTTCTCAGAGACATCCCCTGGCAACACTGGAAAATGTTTTCTTACCACCACTGCTTAACAAATAGAGTTTAACTCTTGCATTATTACCCAGATTCCCTTCTAAGTTTGGAGATACCAGAGTGGATGAGAATGTAGGTTCCCTCTGTACACTTACCTGACTTTCTAATCAACCCTACCTGCATTGCCTGCTGGGACAGACTAAAGAGGATGAGAAGTGGATGGGGTTATTTTTTCACTTGATGTCACAGTGTTAGAGAAGAGAGGAAATGGGGGCACTGCAGAGGTCAGCCACTCAGGCAAGGCTAACTTCCAGGGGCTTCCCAGTCACTTAACACTGACCCCCTGTGACTACGGGCTGTACCTCGTGTCATCCCAAACGGTGTGATGAAAGAACTTAGGGCTGATTGTAGTTCTTGCCCGGCTAATGGATGAAATCTATAGACCCATAAAGTGCACTTTGGATTTATTATCACATAGCCACCGTACTGTTATGGCTTCTACATCTTGTTTCCACTTTGCACACAGACAGGAAAATCTGCCTGCTTCATTCTTCGTTTTGTATCAAGCCTTTCTCCAGAAGCAGTACTGAGTTCTTTTATTAAATGTCTAAAACTTTTATCTCCAACCGCATTACCTACCGTTTGAATATGGGGTAAGTAAGCCCTTGACCTGTATGTCTCAGGATCCCATTATCACTGCCCTGTGTCTGCTGGGACCACTGCTGTTCTAGCTGTGAGGGTCTAGAGAGCTCTGGGCTGGGAGCCAAGTGCCCGGGTGGGGGTTGTCTAGTCCTAGTGGAAGGGTCATGGGCATCTCGTATGGGAATTTTAATTCCAGTCTACGTAAAATGAAACACCTGGATGACATTTCTAAGACTTCGTTCACTTCTTTTGCACACAGTAGAAGGGGCATGCCAGTTGTTTGAAAAGTAGACAAGGCATTGTTTGTTGACCATCTTGTGATATGCAAAGCACTGGGAGACTCTGAGGTTTTGCCACTTGCCTAGATGCTCCTCAGGCCTCAGATCTCTCTTCTGGGTTGTTTATTTATTTATTTTTTTAATCAAATTTCCCTCTTGCCCATGAAACTGAGGACTCCGAGGCACGCGCCCAATCTGTTTTGCTCACCATTAATTCTGCTTGTAGGAGCTACTTGATAAATATTCCCGGAATGACAGGCGGTACAAAGATGATGGACTCACACTCTCTACCCTCAAGGATCTTTATATTTATTTCCCTGTTCCTCTTCTCTTCCACACCCCACACCCAAAATGCACTTTAGGAACGTAAAACAAAAAGACCCTGGGTTCTTTTGATCTGATCACTAGATAGGTTTAAATATTCCATGATTGGACTAACTGTTCTTTTGTGACAGAACCCATAAATGGAGCAAGGCCCTGGAAGATAGAACTAACAGTGGAAGTAGAAGAAAAAGAAAAGGAAAGCGAGTGAGATGGAGGGAAAAAGAGAAGAGGAAGTGAGCGGAAGGGGAGGCAGGGGTGGTAACAAGAGTGAACATATGGGGCTATGTCTTTTCAATTAATTTGCCAGTAAGGAAGGGCTCTTTTTTTTTTTTTTTTCCTTTTTGACTGCCAGGCTTTACAGGCAAAGATGTTATTCTTAAACAGAATTCTTACCTCAAGTGATGAATAACGGCATAAAGAGTTTGCTATAAAAATAAGCACAAAAGGTTAAGCAGACTGGACTCCAGAAACCTTTTTGCTTTCAAAGCCAGAAAGGTCCCACTTTCTGAAAGGATCGACAGGTTCCTCTAGACCAGTCCAGTTATGATCAGTGTAAGCACGGGCATCCACGAGCCCAAGAGCTAGCCACTGCATGTTAAACAGCAAGAGACAGTTGATTTAAGTAAGTCTAGTTGAGAGACTAGGAGGACCAAGCCAGAATTAATTCCTTAGACTGGAGGTGTGGAGGATGCATATTAGTCAGGTGCAGAGGTATATAGTTCAAGCACCCGAGTAGTTGAAATGGGTAAAATTTCTCTTCTCATCCCTCTCCCTGGAGAGTTCAGCTCTGATGGCAAAGGACAGCTTTTTCTGTGTAGCTGTCACTGCTTTCCTTTCTTACCAGCACCCACAAACACAGAGGGTGTCTGTCGCCAGCCTTTATGCCTGGACCAGAAGAGGAGCTTAAGCCCCAGCCTGTCTGTATCCTACCCAAAGCCTTTTCAGGAAGAGAAGAATGACTAAAACAATTACATAATCTCTTTATGGGAAGGAGGAAATTTTAGCTAAGAATTCAAGGTGTGCCTGTAGACTATGCTCTTAGACTGCACCAGTACTATGTGCGCGCGCGCACACACACACACACACACAACTATTCTGTTTATTCACTTACTTACCTGGAGACAGTGTGCTGTGCCATGTTGGCCAAAGACCAGGAAATAACTGTGTCTGGCTGACAAGCAGCCAAGCCATAAGCTCTTATGTCTCACTGAGCACTATTAATCGGCCACTTCTTCATTTACGAAAGTATACACAACTAAGATCATAGGTGGGAATACGAAGCTATTTGAATCCTCTGATTGGTTCCAGAAAGTTCAGCTTTAGGCAACCTCTTGGTTTCTTAGGGATTTGCCTCTTTTCTGATCTGTCAGGAATAAATTACATTTTAACAAAATTCTTTATACAGAAAATTCCCTCGCCCCCCTCAGTGGCAAAGCCTCACTTATGTCTCAACTCTGCCACTTCCTAACTAGATTTTTTGGATATGTTATTCAACCTCTTTGTGTCTTCATCTTATAAGGTGTTAATAATAATTTCCCTCATAGAATTCTTGTGAGAAATAAGATCAAAGAAGAAAAACAAGTTTTTTTACATAGTTCCTAGCACATCATTGAATTAAAATTTCTTTTTTTTTTATTTTTATTTTTAAAAAATATTTATTTATTTATGCATACAAGCACTGGGGTACAGGCCAGAGGTGTGGGGGGGAGGGGTGAGAGGATTCACCACAGAGAGCAGGGAGCAGAACAGGCAGATCAACGGAAGTACACTGCTGAGGGGAGCAGCAGGCACAGCAGGAGAGGTCTGCTGCGCCATGTGGGTCCCCTCCCTGGACAGCAGCAGGGATCGAACTGGTGCTGCAGTGGCTGTGGTCTGCTTCCTAGTGCGTTGGTTAACCCACTGCGCCACCAGGGAGGCCCTGTTTTATCTTTTAAAAAGATTTATTTATGCATACAAGAACTGGGGTACAGGCCAGAGGCATGGCATGAGAGGATTAACCAAAGACAGAGTGGGAAACAGAACAGGCAGATCGACTGAAGTACACTGCTGAGGGGAGCAGTGGGCGAGGCAGGAGAAGTTTGCTGTGCCCTGTGGGTCACCTTTCTGGCTGGCCAAGGATCGAATTTGTGCTGCAGTGGCTGCAGATAGCTTCATAGTGCGGTGCTTAACCCCTTACGCCACCAGGGAGGCTCCAATTTGTTATTGTTTTCAATACAATGAAAAGATAGTTCATTTCTTTTCTCCATTGACCTCTTGAATTAAAAGCAGCTCTTGTCATTTGGTACTTCTTATGTTCTGTTTTGATGTACGAGGAGGAGAGCAGAGTTAGGTAGGCAGGAATGGGGTGAAGAAGACCTGTGCCCCTCCTATTCCACCGCTCTTTCCAGCATACCATACTGCTTCCTTACCTGTTGCTATCGGGGTACAAAACCAGGTACCATATAGAGAGGAATACAGATTCAGCTCCAGCTTCCCAGAAGTGGCAATCAAAGTTCCAGGCTCTTTCCTACATGCATTTGACACTTAGCTCAAATCCCAGCCAAACCTACCACGTGAACAAAAGCCTAATACAGAACAAGGGCTCTGGGGTATCAGTGGTCATGGGAGACAATGGTGATCATTAGGCTATTTGTCACTTAGAAAAAACACTTTTCATCCTGCTGTGAAAGAGCTGTCAGCCCAGTGTGGGTGGGGAGCACCACCTGGACCCGAGCTTCCCTGGCCCTGGTTTCCCAACCCCAAAAAGAGGGATGATGATCAAACATTAAATGGGAGTGTAGATAAAGCACATGTCCCTACGACCTGGATTGTAGGATGTGCTCAGTCTGCTCATCTCCGCAATCAGCCTCTGCATAACACCTGGATGCTCAGCTCTTCCGCGCCCCCTTGGCTTTTCTGTCAGATGTAAGTAACTTCAACATCACCGCCTACCTGTGGCTCACAGGCTGAGCCCTTGAGTGGGAGGAGGTGCCTGTTGGTCTACTTTAAATGAATTTGACAATTTAGAAGTCAGAATTAAATGACTCCTATCAGGGGTTTACAGTGCACTGTTGTATCGGTGCCACAGATGGTGAGAGAGAAAGAGCATCAGACGAGCAGGCACATCTCACGATGAGCAGAGGGCACTGGGGTGGTGCTGCAGAGCACTGTCCCCCCATAAACATGTTCCCACATACCTAGAGTATGTTATCTTTACATGAATTCCTCTCTTGTCATTTATTTCATTTGTCTCATCAGAAGCAATGTCTTATCTTTTTTTCTTAAACTTATTACTAAAGAATCCACCTCTGTGTCTACTACAAAACTAGGGTGCATTAATGAGTTCTGGAGGTAACTACACCCACTCTGGTTATTACCACAGTCTTCTCTACCTCAGCTGAAAACCCAGGCTTGTGAGGCCTCAATGCCTGCTCTCTTATTCCAGAGATACCAGAACCAACTATGTAAGAGGCTTTTTAGAGACGACAGCTTTGTCTTTATTTGGTTTTATCAGGCACATTGCAACCCTAAACCACAGATAAGTGGTAACTGGACAGGCTTTAATAGCAGCGCCATATTCTTAATTCATTCTGGTGAAAGTTGTTGTCTTTCACACACACACACACACACACACAAGTGAGAAGAATGAATATAAATCGTAGGAGTTTACACATAGGCTAAATTTAGTATCATCCACTACAGATGTGGAAATTAAGACCCAACAGTATTAAATGAATTCTCCAAGTGGAAGAACAGTTATTCCAGCACTAATTCAGGGCCTCCACATGTGTTCTCGTGGTTTATTGCTTTTCCCAAGTGACCATGGAATAAAACTGTTTTGCCATTGTTTTGCATCGTAAAGGTGGTCATCTGGTACAGAACTCTCAAACAGGATCGTGGCACCTTGACCCAGCCACTTCCTGTCTTTGACACATTTTCCCTGACTCTCCATAGGAAATACACATCTGTCCAGTATGTGAGAGAGGCAGTGATGACAGAATGAGGAGTTCCTGTTTTTTCCCTCCTGAAGGGCAACGCCCCCACCAACTCTGCCCTTAGATACAGTCATGATCAAAGCAGACTCAGGCCTGTGCACTCCTTACATGGTGCCAGGGATGGATTGAAAGAATATTTTGTAGGAGGACCTCACCTTCCAGCTCTGCAACTCCAAAAAAGGGTCAGATCTGCAGAGTACAATACTTGGATATTTATGAAAAATATTTTTTCAGGGATGATTAAGTAATGTTTTGGTTGTCTTTAAAATTATAGACATAGATAAATGAGAAGGTGCCAAAAAGTATTTTGAGGAAATATAGAGTCAAGATAGAATATAGTGGTTCAAATCAAGATTCAACAAATTCTAGATTTATCCTTGCTAGGCTAGGTTTTTCCTTCAATCTATATACATTATTATCATCTCAAAAGTTCAGATTGAGGGCCTCCCTAGTGGCCCAGGGGTTAAAGACAGTTCTATGGAGCTATCACCAGCCACCGCAACATGAATTTTATCTCAGGCCAAGGAGCTAACCCACATGGCACAGCAAACCTCTCTTGTCTTGTTAACTGTCCCCCTCAGCAGTGTGTTTTTTCTGCTTTCCACTCTGTCTCTGGTGAATCCTCTCACCCCCCACCCCACACACACCTCTGGCCTATACCCTAGTTATGATGTGCATAAATAAATAAATCTTTTTTTAAAAAAAGTTTGGACCCAAATATGGCATCTCCTCATTTGTTTTAAAACCAGTAGTAATAACTGAAACTTATGATCAAACTGCTATGTGCCATACACTGTAATAAATGTTTTTGATTATATCTCATTTAAAGTGCAGAGTGCTATGAGTTAGGTCTGGTTTTCTTCATATCTTTATGGATAAGAACACTGAGCCTTAGTGGTCAAAATAACCATATTCTTTGGTGTTAGGCGAACTATTTTTATTCCTGCAGAGCAAAATTTTAGGTAAACACCAAGGAAAGGTTGTTAATTGTAACTAAACCAAGAAAAGCTCTTCTATCAAAAGACCAGCCTGTTCTCCTTGGCATTACCCCAGAAACCACCCTTTCTGAATCTTGAAATCCTGAATTTTGCCTATTACAGCAACCTTTCTGTTCCTCATCCTCATAATCCCCTACATATATGTGTTCTATGCCCACTGGTAAAACATGTTCTCTGGGTGAATCTGGTTTGTTCTTTAAGCATTTTAATTTCCTCCAACAATTCTTTCATTTTTCACTGAAGCTAAAGCTCCCCTCTCAACATGGTCTCCTTCCCTTCCCACGAGTTGCTAAGGGTAGACTCAGAACTACAGCAGGAGTATCTAGGCCCTGTCCAACACCAGGAGGCACACCTGTGAATGAAGGCCCCACCTTTTGTCCATGGGCTGTGTGGTTGTGTTTTGTCTGCACAGGGTCCTTTAAAAGTAATTGCCGGTGTGAACTGGATTGCATAATTCCAGAGAAACTGCAAGTCTTGATATTCCCTAATGATAGTGCCCATGCCCAGAACTCATAAACTTCCATATGGTAAGGTCTTTCTATCCAGTTTACATTCAACCAACAGAAGCCATTCTCCTTCTTTACTCATAATAACAAAAGCAACTTATAACAGCTGTAGTATGTCATATACGAACTACAGCTGTCAGATTGCTAGTTCCCTCTTAAGCATGAAGGACTTGAGTCTCAAATGGGCTGTCTTGTGTTTGAGTTCAGACATCAGCCAGTAGTTAGAATTTCTAGATTTCTCTAGATCAAAGTTCATGTTTTTATGTGCTGTATGGTATTATCCCCTTTTAAAACAAGAAAATACATTTATAGAAATGTACTCATCAGCTGTGATTTCCAGTGAGTTTTGACTGTTGTGAGAAATTACAACCAGTTGGCCTTAGGGAATAAAGACTAGGAGGGGAACAATACCAGGGGTCTTCTGAAAGACCTGATCCAGAAATGCCTAATATAAGGGTATCATTGCAAGAATACAAGTATGACTCACAAGCTAAGGGAGGTATAACTTTTTTAATCTTTTGTTAATGTTGGCCTGTGTTTATATTTGTGGAACATGAAGGTCTGCGAGAGTGATCGTTGACGTGATTCCCCAAACACCCTTCCAGTTAGAACAGTCAGTGTTCTTGTGGATTGTCACCCTCCCCACCCTGTTAGCTTTTCAAGATAAATTTGATTTTTAGAAGTGCTCCTTATTTAATAATATTCTGCCCGAAGTAGCATTTGCTCTTCCACTTTAATTATCTGCTCGTTATTTTTACCACCAGCTAAAATAGGTCGTAATTATCATGCTTAAGCGCAACTGCAGAGCTCTCTTTGCTTGATAAGGGTTAATGCTCTATCGTACCTTTCTATTGTCTGCTTCAATGAAAAATGTCCAGTTTTTGCTAAATTTTCCCATCTTCATTTCCCTAAGAGCCAGTGAATTAAATGTGCCATTGTTTTCCCCCTAATGGGTGTCAAGGCAGAACCTTCTCTGGGTTGTAAAGAAGCTCATCATTTTAAAAAATTATACTGTAGTCATGAAAGGATGAGGACAGAGTTTCAAGAAAGTGAAATTTCTGGTTTACACAGTATGACTGTTCCAGCTGCACTTCTGTGCTTAGTGCTACATATAAAAATAGACATAATGTCAATATGGGAAGAGTGAATGAAGGGATCATTAGGATTCTTTGACTGTCAATGACAGAAATAGACTGGCTAATTAGAAATGAAAAGCATTTATTGGAAGGATATATGGGGGATGGGACAGGGAGTGTATGCACAGAACTGAAGGGGAAACTGAGCAGTTGGAAAGTTAGAAAGGGCAGGAATTAGAACAGCATTGGGGCCGCTGGCAAAGACTTGCAGGTGGTTTCATCCAGTGCTACCATCTTCATATATGAATGGCCAGCATTTTCAGTTTCATTTTCCTAAAGAGTCAAATTTCAGAGAAAAATCTTGGTGGAGGCTTAGTTTGGCTCATCTTGGGTGGTACCCTCTCTCCTCCCCTGGCCTTTGGGCCCTGTGAACCTCTTCTTGTGTCTCCTGCGAGGAGACTGCCTAGCATCTGTGCTGCTGGTGCCTCTGCTTTGGGCCTTGGCTGCTGGGCTTTAGGCCCTGCCTGTTTGCCCAAGAGGGGATGGCTGATTTCGAGTTTGCTCAGGAGTCTGTGTTTTGAAGTCCGTCTCTCCCCTGCTGTATTCCCTTGAAATCCTCCTAATTAAAAATATCTGCGCACACTAGAGTTTTATTATTTTGATTCATGGATAGACAATAACCCTTAGAAAGGCAACATGGGTTTTCCTATGAACAGTCTGGGGTCCCTTGGCACCCCTTAGTTTTGCACTCTCTCAGCACCAGCAATAATTATTCAGATCTGGAAGTTACCAACTGTCCATCAATACCAGAATGGATTGATCGTGTTACACAAATTTGTGTATTGAATAAAGTACAGAAATATAAATTAACACGCTGCGTGCAACAAAACAATTGAGTATCAGGAATATAAAGAGGGGATATGTATGATTTTATTCACATAAAATTGAAAAACAAGCAAACTGATGTACAGTGTTTAGGAGTCAGGGGCATTTCCAGGTGCCTTCACTTTGCTAAAATTTTGTTGAGCTTTAAGTGAAGGATTTTTGTTTCACTCTTTGTGCATTTTTTTTTACATCTTTTTTTTTTTTTAAATTATGCATACAACAGCTGGGGTGTAGGTCAGTGGCATAGAGGGTGAGAGGATTCACCAGAGACAGAGTGGAGAGCAGAACAGTTAGACCTACTGAAATACACTGTTGAGGGGAGCAGTGGGCAAGACTGCACATGTGGGTCAGCTCCCTGACCGGCTTGAACGAGCGGTGGTGGCTACTGACAGCTTCATAGTACTGAGACTTAACCTCTTGTGCCACCAGGGAGGCCCCTCTATGTGCATTTTATATTTTAATTAAAAAGTTTATAAAGAGAGCAAAATAATGAGATCATGGCTATAAAATCAATTCTGTAGTAACAGTGCCTGGGTTTGGAGCATGGCTATTCCTCCCTGTGACCTTGAGGAAGTTATTTAATTCTGTGCCTCAACTTTGTCATTCATAAAAGGGAGATGATGGCTGTACCAACATCACTGAAGGAAGGATAAATGAGCTACCCCATGTAAAGTGCTTTAAAAAGTGTCAGATATACAGTAAGCATAAACTAAGTGCTAGATACACATGTTGAGGCGTAATCACTTCCTACTAGATGTGCCACGGAAATGCAAAGTGTGAAATCCTGACCTTGAGGAGTTTATAGTCATAATTAGAACAATCCGATGTATAACTGGACACAGTTGTATTGAAAGTACCAAGTAATTCCAAAGGATAGTACAGAAGAGAAAAGCAGGGATTCAATGCAAGGAGGGATTTCTGTAGGTCAGTGTCTGGGGAAGTTCATAGAGTTGTAAGAAGTGAGAATAGCGCCAACCCCTGGTGGGGAGTGGTAGGTTAGGAGTGCGACGGGTTTGTTTTTTATTTAGGTGCTGGTTACATACGTGCCCAGCTTGTGAAAATTTAGGGTGCTATAACAGAGAAGCCCTTTTCTATAAGTATGTTATATTTCAAGTAGATGAAAAGGACACTGGTTTTGAAATCTGGCTACTTCAGCTATGAATTTCATTTTCTTCACCTATAAACTACAAATAACGCCTCCCCTAGGATGAATGAAAGCAGCAGGTGTATGTGTGTAGAATGCTAGTCCAGGTTGGGTCAGTGAAATATTTCAGACTCCTGATCAGCTCACTGGGATAGAGGCTGATAAACTGGGGCAGATCTTTGTTGAGCTAATAAACCCTCTCTGGGGTTTACTGCTTGGCTGGGGTCCTTATTGGTGTTGTGATCGGAACCTGTCAGATGTGTCGTGGGGTGGCATGGTGACTCAACCACGGGACAAAGGGCACTTCTGCTTATCTGGGCCATGGCGTCATCACCTCCATTGGTTTACTTTTCCTGTGCCTAGTCACAGCCACACCTGCAAGTGAGAGTGCAGGGCAGGGTCCAGATGTACACTCGGAAATATTTATAATATTTTTATATTAGCTCTGATGGAGCAGGTAGTAATGGAACAGGTAGTAAATATAATTTAAAAACACAGTTCTAAACGTAATAAATCAGTAAAACAAATACTTATTGCTTCATTTCTGGAAAAGAAATAGGGCTTGCCTTCAAATACCTTGTTAGCGTAGTAATAAGATATACAGTTCTCTTCACTCTCCTGATATCTTCCGCTCACCTAATGAATCCATGTATCCTATTCTCTCTCTCTCTCTCCCTCTGCTTCACACACACACACACACACACACACACACCACACCCCTTCAGGCTATTGCCCTTTACTCAGTAAAAACAGTAAACTCAGCATAGACCTTCCTTTTCCCTGGCTTCCTTAACATATACAATGCAGTGCCTTACATTAATTGTGATAGCAGAAATAGCCATTTATTAAGTGTTTATTACTTGCAAGACACTATACATTTATTACTTGCAAGACACTATAACATTATCTGTGATTCTCACACCATCCTGCAGGGCATCATTATCCCATTTTATAGGTGAAGGACCTGAGACTTGAAGAGTTTAAACAGTTTGTCCAGCATCAGCCACAGCCTGTCTGCGGCTCAGTGCAAGCCTGCTATCTCTCTGCATGGGGAGAGTGTGTCCCTGCAGAGCTGTGTCTGTGCTCTGATGATTAAATATGTGAACACCTCCTGCATCAGTGTGTGAGTCAACTGGTCAACTATCTATGAGCCCTGTGGTTAGGAGAAGCTAGCACCACAGTAACTCTTGCTGTGATTATTCTGGTTTGACTGGAAATGGCAATAAAGAGCCAGTCAGCCTTGCAAATAACTCCTGAGCAGTACTAACTTTCTGGGCCATCAGAAGGGACATAGAGTTTATTCCATTATCTATATTAAAATCTTGGGTACAGACAGTAGAGGAAGAGCCTCTGCTTATTGAGAAAGTTCTGCCATTTGGTTCTGGCCTACAGGGCTGCCTCTCTCAGATGAATACTTATTGCTGGCTTCTGTTCTACAGAGCCATAGACCTATGTTAGGGCAGCAGACACAGATTAAGTTGAGCAGCTCTAGGAGCTAGGCACGCTGATAGAATGCCTGCTTCTGAATGATTTTGTACAAGGATGCACTAAGCAAAGGGCTCCTAATCCCACTGGCCTGAATGTTTGGGGGTCCTGGCCTCTACCCTTCTAAAAGCCACTCAAGCTGAGAAAGCTACTTCCATTTAATACACAGTGTCGTGTTTTATAATGGGGCTTAGGCAGGTTCAAATGGGAGGGAGGTCAAAAGCTAGCCAATCACTCTAGACTTAGGATCTAGTCTTAAAACAGACAGAATGTTAATCATGCTCTTATATTGAGAGGTGCTGGAGAGCCTTTCTGGAAATGAACACAAATTTCCAAATTGTCATATATGTTGGCAACGTGACTAACAAAAGTTATGGTTCAAAAACTAAAATACATATAAATTGAGTTTCTTCTGCATGTGTCTAGATCTTTACAGGTATTATTTCTTGTTCTCACACCAATGATGACTACATTTCACAAACATGAATACTAAGTGGGCATCCCCACCAGGTATATTTATTTCCAAGTCTTGAACTCTGTCACTCTTCTCCTGTACTTTCAGGTACTCTTCCTGTTTTCATATTGGCAATTAAAATGCCATCCCCTTTCCCAGTTTGGCTTCAGCCAACTATGAGTTATCAGTCCTTTCTCTTGTTGAGTCCATATAGCTTGCTTTGTATGCCTGTAAATGCATTTTGTATTGTCATACAAATGTTTCTGTTTTGTGACTGGTTGTTTATTTCCCTCTTTCTTCTGCTAGAGTCTGGCTTCTTAAAGGCCATGACAGTGTCTTACTCATTTTTTTAATGTTAGGCCTGTCGCAGGACTAGGCACGGGTGTGTAGTAGAAGGGCTGGGTTCAAATCTCATGTCTACTTTTGCAAACATGGTATCTTCAGCATATACTTGCTGTCTGGCAGCAAACAGTGTATGTTTAGCAAATGACAAATGAGTGAATGAATGAATAACTATAATCTTGGATATTGTTTTTCTGCTCTGAATGTTTTTCATTATTAAAATTGAAGGGTGATCATATCTACATTATGGAGTTGGTAGCTAGGTGAGTGATGGTGTGATAGTGACTTGAGATTCAGATCTTGGTTTTAAGATCCATCGTGTTGCTGCATATATAAAAAAATTAATATGTTTGTTGCTATAGTAGTAATCTGTTATCTGAATATGATATAATTTACATATGCATTCTCTTATGAATGGATATGTGGGGAGTTTCCAGTTTTTTACTAGTATGAGTAAAGCTTTGAACATTCTTGAAGAATCTTTTGTGAATGTATTTTTCATTTCTGTAGCACACAAACATAGGAATAAAATTGCCAGGTCATAAAGTTGGTAAGTACTTAAATTTATTAGAGACTTCCCAAATTACTTCTAAGTGATTTTACCATTTTATATTTTTACCAACAATATATGAGAGCTTTTATTGTTCCACATCCTATTAACATTTGGTATTATCATGCTTTTTAATTTTAGCCATTCTAGTGGAGGTGTAGAATTTCATTGTAGCTTAATTTATGCTTCCCTGGTTACTAACGATGTTGAGCCCTTTTCCATGTGCCATATATAATACTACTGATAAAACTTCTTGTATGAAGAACTTATATTTTATTATTTATCACTTTATCATTGACATGTGGGAACTTAATATATTCTGTAGATAGACCTTTTATCAGTAACTTGACTTTTAACTATTTTAATGCAATCTTCATAAATTGATGAAGTCCATTTTTTAAAATATTTTTCCTTTCATGGTTAATGCCTTTTGTTTCCTACCCCATGGTCATGAAAATACTTTTCTATGTTTTCTTCTAAAAAGTTCATGGTTTTGGCTTTTAGGTAGATCTATAATCCCTTCCCAGGTCAATTTTTGTATGTATATAGAGAGAGAAGTAAAGGGTAAGATCTATTATTCTCCACATGGATGTCCAGTTGCGCTAGCACATTTTTTGAAAAGAACTTTCATCCCTCATTCAGTGGTACTTGTGTCAAATCTCAAATGACTCTTAATATGGGTCTATTTTTAGTCTCTTCATTCTGCTCCTTTAACTCGCTTGTTTTTTTTCTATAATCTTAATTACTGAAACTTTATAATAAATCAAATATTTGAGCAAATTTGACCCCCAGTGTGTTTCTTCTTCAGGAATTTCAAGACTGTCTTTGCTATTGACAGACTTTGATAGAAATTGACAAACTGTCAAAAAAAGATTTGTGCATTTTAACTTAAATTGCATTAACTCTGTAAATCAAGTTCAGAAAAGTTTCCATCTTAACAATTTTGAGTTTTGAAATCCATGAACATGAAATCTCTCCATTATTTGGGAATTCTTTCATTTCTCTCAGTGTTGTTTTATAGTTTTCAGCCTAGAGGTCTTACACAGACTTTATTAAATTTCATTCTCTATATCTGATATATTTCTGCTATTATGAAACATAATTTTTTAAAAATTTCATCTCTATTTTACTAGTATATATGTACTTACATATATACATGTACTATTGATTATGACTGATTTGTAATTTAGATAAAAAATTGATTTTTAAAAAAGATTTTCTGTACTGGGGACTTGCTGCATTCATTTATTAGTTCTGTGATTTTGTTGATTTTTGAGGGGGGAGTTGCTGAATATGTTACCCGTCAATAAAGACAGTTTCACCTTTTTTGCTTTTTATTTGTTTTCTATACCTATTATAGGACCTAAGGACTCCAGTATATTATTGAATAGAAGTGGTGAGATCAGGAGAAAACATTCAATATTGCACCATTATGATGGTGGCAGAGTTTATTTTTTACATAGCAGAGGAGTTTCTTTATATATACACCCCTTTATCGTTCTCCTCTGTCCTTACTATGCTGCAAGTTTTTGTCATCAGTGAATGTTCAATTTTACCAGATACATTTCTTTCATTTATTGATATATATATATATCTGATGTACAATGTCGTCAATTTACGTTACTCTCTGCGTGTGGGGATAACTTCTCTACTATTCCTGGGAGGGGCAGGGGAGTAGCCTAGGAGGACAGAAGACCAGCATGTATTTTAAAGTGACCACCAGATCCTAATAGCAGGCACAGCTTAGTGTACCTCTACCTGACCTCCTTAGACCCCCACCTGAACCTTAATTTATAAACACTTTATGCTATTCTAAAAATCTTCATCAATGTTATTTTTTTTAAAAAAGATTTTATTTATTTATGCATACAAGAGCTAGGGTACAGGCCAGAGGTTGGGGGTGGTGGTGAGAGGATTCACCAGAGACAGAGTGGGAAACAGACAGACAGATCCACTGAAATACATTGCTGAGGGGAGCTGTGGGGGAGGCAGGAGAGGTCTGCTGCGCCATATGGGTCACCTCCCCAGCTGGGGGCAGGAGTTGAACTTGTGCTGCAGTGGCTGTGGTCAGCTTCATAGTGCATTGCTTAACCCATTGTGCCAGCAGGGAGGCCCCCATCAATGTTCTTAACAGTCAGCTCTTTCTTATTTTGGTGGAACTTTGGGTGCTGTTTGTTATATCCTTCACTTGTACATATTTTCTAAATTCCCTTCAGTCAACATACTCTCTTGCCTTCTAGTGATTCCATTCAAATACTTGTGTTTGAAATTTCTCTTAAGTTTTATGTCATTAATTAGATTACAGATGAGTGGAGTTCAGGTTCATTCCTGTCACCTCTTTCTGACATCATATTACAATCACCTTGATTGGACATGGATATTTCTCAAATCTCTGAAACTTAGACACTCACAGGTCATTTAATGGTAATGGGCCATTATACTCTGCATCCTTGATCTGTCATTGATTTGCAGAAGATGCCTGTTTTGTCCTCTGTCCTAACCTAGAGTTCCCAGAGGAAGCTCCCAGACAGTTCGCTGCAGCAGGATTTCATGCAGCTTCTTGTGGCCAGCACCTTCCTAGTCCGAGTGGGAAAATAAACACAACGGGGTCTGTCTGTGTGCGGTGATGCAGGTGTAGAGGTGGGGACATCAGCCCTTGGGGAGTTTAGTAACTCCCAACAAATCAAGTCGGAGTCCAGCATGACTTTGCTCACAAGTAATTCTTTCCAAACTTGGCTTTTAAGTTCTGGCATTTTTGTCCACCTGAAACAGCTGAGCGTTAGAGACCTGGAGCTGAAGACACCTTCTTTAGCCGTGCAGAGTATGACAGCCTTAGATGTAGACTAGGGACCCAATCAGAGAGCAGCTGCTATTTCTAGCTGTTGTGCTTTGTTTTTCTGAAACAGGAAGTCATTATCTGGAGAGCCAGAAATCCTTGAGAATTCATTTCCCTTTTCTGGAAAGGGAAGTGTCAAACTCCTGCCAGCAGTTCAAGCAAGGGCCTTTATCACTGGGCCCACAGAGCACCCCAAGGAGCCATTCTAAGTCATTGTCTTGTCAAAATAGTTCCTTTTTTTCTTTCTAATCACAAGTTCCTGATACAGGGAAAGTTTTCTGGTCTATCTCAGTAATCAATATTCCTAGCAGTGAATATCAGTTATTAAAATTAAAACTTTATACTAGGCAAAAAAAGAAACCCTCAAAAAGAAAGAAAAAGCACACCCTTGTCTTATGTCAGTAATGATGAAAAGAATTTAAATTGTATAGCAATATATATTTTACAGAGGGCATTCTCGTGCATGCACATGTCTCATTTGATCATCAGATCCTATTGAGGTGTCTAGACAAGATTATTATTGTTCTTTTTAAAAGCGAAGAACCCAAGACTCGGAAATTGAGTAGCTTGCTAAAGATTAGATAGTTTCACATGAATTTCCAAGGAAACCTGCACTGCTATGTTTTTTGCAGCATTATTCAGAATAGCTAAGATGTGGAAACAACCTAACAGCCCAAAAAGAGATGACTGGATCAAAAAGTGGTGGTATATATACACAATGGAATACTACTCAGCAATCAAAAAAGATAAACTCATGCCATTTGCGGCAACATGAATGGAACTAGAAGGAATTATGTTCAGTGAAATAAGTCGGAAAGAAAAAGAAAAATGTCTGATGGTTTCACATATAGGAGGAATATAGGGAAACCACACAAAAGGGTCAGAGAGAAAAGACAAATCTAGCAGGCATATTATAGTTCTGACACACACAGCAGGGAGGGAAGAGCACAAGGAATTATGGAGATGGTTCACAGGTGAGGTGGTGATGGGAGATTTATGGGGATTACCCCTGAGGGGAGAAATCAAATATTGTATTAAGAAAATAAAATATCAAGAAAAATAAAGTAACCCAATCAAAAAATTGGCAGAAAAACTTAAAAGACACTTCTCCAAAGAGGACATACACGTGGCCAACAGGCACATGAGAAAATGCTCAGCATCCCTCATAATCAGGGAAATGCAAATCAAGACCACAATGAGGTATCACCTTACACTGGTAAGAATGGCACACATCAAAAAAAAACAACAAATGTTGGCAAGGATTGGAGAAAAAGGAACCCTGATACACTGCTGGTGGGAATGCAAGTTAATCCAACCATGATGGAAGGCCGTATGGAGGTTCCTCAGTCTACTAGAAATGGAACTACCATATGATCCAACAATCCCACTCCTAGGAATCTACCCAAAGGACACAAAAACACTGATCCAAAAGAGCACCTGTACTCCTATGTTTATTGCTGCACTATTTGTAATTGGTAAGACCCGGAAACAACCCAAATGCCCAAAAGTAGAGGACTAGATCAGGAAGATGTGGTACATTTGCACAATGGAATATTATTCAGCAATCAAAAATGAGAAACTAGGGACATTTATAGAAACATGGATGGAGCTAGAAGGAATTATACTCAGTGAAACAAGTCAGAAGGAAAGAGAAAAGTATCAGATGGCTTCACTATTAAGAGGAATATGAAAGAGCAACAACAACAAAAAAAAGAAGAAGAAGAAGCTCAAGGAAATGGGCAATTACAACCGAAAGCAAACAAAAAACTCAACAAGACCAAAAGGTCAAAGATAAACCAAATGGACCATGGGGGGGGAGGGGAAGGAAGGGAGGGCAAAGACAGGAATGAGGGCAGAAAGAGGACAAGGAACTGAGGTGATAGTGCACGAGTGGAATGGTGGTGGGAACTCCCTGGGGAATACAAATGATGTCAAATAAAATTAAATAAATAAATTAATATTTTTTAAAAATAAAATAAAAATAGGGGAAAAAAGAAAGTGTTAAAGAGATTGAGATGCTGACCTAAAGCTGCCCCACCCCTAAGTAGCCGACCTTGGGGTGTGGCTCATCCTTCTGGGTTCAAATTCTAGCTCCACTCCTCAGCAGCTAACCTAGCGCCTCCACATCCCCATTGCCAACACAGGACTGCCTCAGGGAGGAGTCTCCTGGGTCATGGAGAATGTTTCGGTGCAGCTCTGGGCAGAGTCTGGCAAACAATACGTGGATGGGAGTGGCGGTTGTGCTACTGCGGTCTTAGAGGTGGAGGAGGTGGCACTGGGTTATTACCTCTTTCTCCTTTTAACCACCTCTCCTGCCCTGAAACCTGAAACCCAAAATTACTCGAGTACTTCAGACACTCCAGCATCACCAAGCTTCTGTGGGGTTAGGGAATCCTGTTCCAACTTCATACCTTGAAATAAAACACCATAAAGATCTTTTCCCCAAATTCAATTTTGCCCTGATTCTGAAGACAGTTTGTGCTTATCTCCTCTACATGCTCTGTACCTGTCTTAATTTTTTTTTTTTGACATTTTAAAGGGGTGGGTTTCTTAGGAAAAGGAGAAAGAAAAAGAGAGGCACCTGCATAGTCACAGGCGGGCAGGAGAGCCTCTGTACCTCTCTTAGTCTTACCCAGAAGTCTTTTTTAAAATTTTTATGTATTTTTATTAAGATAACATTTTTTTAAAGATTTATTTATTTATGCATACAAGCACTGGGGTACAGGCCAGAGGTGTGGGGGGGTGGGTGGGTGAGAGGATTCACCACAGAGAGCAGGGAGCAGAACAGGCAGATCAACGGAAGTACACTGCTGAGGGGAGCAGGGGCGAGGCAGGAGAGGTCTCTGCGCCATGTGGGTCCCCTCCCTGGTCGGCAGCAGGGATCGAACTCGTGCTGCAGTGGCTGCGGTTTGCTTCACAGTGTGTTGCTTAACCCACTGCGCCACATTTTATAACACTGTGTATGATTTAAAAATATGGGCTCCACCTGAATGATTTGCTTCTTTTCATAAGAGACATTAGCAAGTATTTTTCACTGTAACTAAAATGATATCTTTATACTACTTTACTTTATCTTGATAATATAGATTTAAGCACAGAGGATAGCATGTAATGTTGTATAAAACAGCATTTCCCACTAATGTTAAAAAATATTGATCTCTACGCCTGTATGTGCATGAATAATGGAGGTTTATTTACGCACAATCCTTCTGTGGTACGTGGAGTTGATGTGCTCCCACTGTGCTTGTGACTAAAATGAAAAATGTCTGACTGCTCTGAGCCTAGTGCTAGGGAAGGCAGTAAAGTACTTGCTGAGCTCCCTTCAGTATGTCTAGTAAAGATGCTCTAATGTTTGAGTGTCCTAGAATTTCCCAACCTCATTTCAATTTAACACTTTCACTTTTAGCAGAAACAACTAAAACATCATAGACATTCTTCTCAGGCCTCCCTGGTGGCACAAAGGGTTGAGTACCGCAATGTGGGGCTTCCACAGCCACTGCAGCACGAGTTCCATCTCCAGGCAGGGAGGGGACCCACATGGCGCAGCAGACCTCTCCTGCCTCACCCGTGTGTTTCAGTTGATCTGCCTGTTCTGCCACCCACTCTGTCACTGGTGAATCCTCTCACCTCCTGTAACTCTGGCCTGTACCCCAGCTCTTGGATGCATAAATAAATAAAATCTTTGGGGAAAAAAAGTTCTTCTCAAAGAGAAAATAAGGCATGAAATGTGTCAAAATTCAGTAGTAATTAGTTGTTTAATATTTTTTTAAATTTAAAACAATAAAAAAATAAAATCATGTTATTTCTACTATATGCTGGCTGTTAGGTGGATGACTGGCTAGGATATTCCTTGAAGTTAGTCTCTACGATTTGCAACTGCTATTCCAGAGATGTGTGTTTAGAGATAGCATAGTTACATTCTTCTCTAACTACTTTTGGGATTATTTACCCTTTGTTGCTAATAACCTTTATCAGATTCATCACCAGTCTACTCATGAAAATACTATAGACGTCCTTATGCTCCCTAGTGCATACTCTTGCAAAGTCTTTGGGGAAGCAAATCTCTGTGCTTAGTGTTGTGCAATATACTGGGGCCAGCACCCCACCTTGATGTCTTTTGTGTGACTGCTCGTTTAAGTAGAGAGGTGGCAAGGCATCCAAGTGCCGCTTGGCTGTGCACCTAGCAGCAAAAAGATTCAGTCTGAGCCCTGGGCCATGCCCTCAGTGTAGGACACAGGGCTACTGTTTTTGAAGAGTGGAAGGCAGTATGTTTGTCAACATTTCATAGTGAGTCACAGCCAGGCAAGGAGCTTTAGATTTCAGAACAGAAGTCCTGACCCATTACCTCATCGCTGTCCGCTCAAGTCTCTGACTTTAAATGTCAGCAGGAATCAAGTTAATTTCACAAAGCAAATCATCAGCATTGACCATCCTGTGCCCAGGCTCATGCTTTTTTATTACTGTCCACATACCCTGCACATGCCCCCAAGGTTACCAGACATTGCAAATGTACCCGAGTTAATGTATTTTCATGCTCTGTCCTGCAAACTCCTTTAGCATACATAATAATTTGGTAACAACTTCACCAAACACTCCCAACACCTCTGGTGCTTATGTCTTCCACACTGTTTTGAATATTGTCCCATGAAAATTCTCATCTATGAATAATAAGCAAAAATTATAGGCACTAAAATGATATATGCAGCTATCAAACCCCTGCTTTGTGTATATAGGGGTGTTTATGAATGTGCAGAGAGAGACAGCTTGAAGGACACACATGAAAGTAGTGACATCAGCCATCTCAGGTGACAGCAAGATTCAGATGCTCCTATTTTTTATTTAAAGATTTATTTATGCATATAAAAGTTAGGGTACAGGCCCAAGGTGCAGGAGGTGAGAGGATTCACCAGAGACTGAGTGAGGAGCAGAATAGGCAGATCGACTGAAATACACTGCTAAGGCAGTGGGTGAGGCAAGAGAGGTCTGCCACACCATGTGGGTCCCCCTCCCTGGCCGGGGATTGAACTCGTGCTGCAGTGCTGCAGATGCTTCACAGTGTGGCGTTCAACCCGCTGGGCCACCAGGGAGACCCCAAGATTCAGGCGCTTTTAATTGTATGTTTTTCTACATCTTGAAAATGCTCTAAAATACAGCTTCTCAAAATTACCAAGATTAATCTTGATATTTCAGAGACTGTCATTTTAGAAGTTGATGATGGATTGGAACATGGGAGTGCATAGCTCAGTGAACCTTCAATCCTCAGTCATCCTCAGCTGAGGTCAAGAAGACTCAACCTTGATCCTGGGAGAGTTGGGAAAAATTCAGCTAAGTTCAGCTTGTTTAAGATGTGAGAGTTCTTGCCCTTCCACTTTCTCCTGTTCTCTGATTACTTGATTGTGTTTCCTTTCTTGGAAACACTTATGATCTCTGGGAGACTTTTTTTAAAAGGCTATGGTCTCTTTTATCTGATATATAACTGAACTTCTCCATACAGAGGTTTTGGTTTAGTATATTCGTAAGTAGGTTTTTTCCAAGACTGCTTTCTGAATTTTTATGGTCTGTCTCTAACACGCAAAGGCTGTCTGTTTAGGGCCCACACAAACAATGTGAGAAATGGTAGGACCAAGGGAAAACCTAACCCCACTGGACTTCTGAACAGTGACTGTGGGCACTACCACACAATAGCTGAGCACTTTCGAATGTTCACAAGCATGTTTACACAAGTAATTTCATATTTGCTTTGAAACTAGCACCAGGATTATGATTGACCCATGTCACAGTGAGAAAATGGCTTGCCTGAGACCACAGCCAGTTCTGTGGTAGAGCCAGAATTGGAAATAAATCCTCTGTTCTGTGGCTTCATCAAAACTCCTACAATGCCAAATATCTCTTTCTAAGGATTTCCCCAGGGCTACCTGGACTTAAAGGAAAACCCATGAAAATAGAAGTCAGATACTTCTATACTGTTTGCCCTGTGTGTGTACAGTAACTCAGTCCAAACCACAAATTAAGAGGTAAATACTATTATTACCATCATTTTACAGTGGAGAGAGCTTTCAAGTAACTTGCCCCAGGTCACAGTACTCGTTGGTGGAGTATCCAGAAAACCAACCTCTTGGAGCTGCAGGCCAGACTCTTGAGCCCTTGACAAGGCAGTCGGGCCCTGTCTGCTTTCCACCTCTTTATGCCTACGGTGACCCAGGCTACAGATGGCAGTTCTGATGGGTCTTAAATTGCTTCCTTCCAAACGTACAGTTTGAAGCATGTACCTAAGATTATTTAAGCAATAAGAATACTCTTCAATGTCTTTGTGAGAAGTACAAGAGAGAATAGAGAACAACAATAAAGCTGAAATGTTTTTGCACAAACCATACAAGTTTCTACAGTTCTGGGAATTCCTAACTGCACATCATTCCTACAAAAATGTTTTCATCTCTCTCCTGCCTTGCTTTCAAGGAGTTTGGATTGCAAACAACAGAAGTGAATTTTACTAACTTTAGGCAACTTATTTAAGGAATTTATTCTAAGGATATAGTGGTTTACAGAATGAGAAGAAAAGTGGAAGACTAAGACTTTGGATAATTGGTATGTCAGCTTTTACTGTTTTATAGACCACCCTGAACTTTGGCGCCCCCCTACTACCCGCCCCCCCCCAAAAATCAACCATTTGTTTAGCTCAAGATTGTGCAAATCAGCAATGCAGGCAAGTTTGCACAGTTCCCAGTCTGTGTTGGGCTGAGCTGATCTCCTGAGGCACTTGCTCCTAATCATAGTTGCCTAATTGTTGGGGTGCCTTGCTCCCCCTTCACATGGTCACTCCCAGGATGGTCTCAGGGTTCCAAGTACAGCAGAAGAGGGTGAGCCCCAGTGCACACCCCCTTTTAAAGTTTCAACTTGTGGTGCATCTTTGATTAAAACCACAGGCTCAGCTCAGAGTCAGTGTGGGGTGGGACTGCCAAAAACACAGAGAAAGGGAGGATCTGGGGCCATTTTTGTGATCTCCCAAAAGTGATCAGGAACCTTGGCAGCTTTAAGGCTCTATTCAGCAAGAACTAATACGCAGGCGCTTCAGGATGCCTCTTTGTCAGTAACTCAGTTCCCATATTCTCCTGCCCTCTAGTGATTCAATTCAAATATCCAAAGAGAATCTGCCACCTTGCTCTGTGACCAAAGTGTATCATCCGGCAGTAGCTTTTCACTCTGTTTGTCTGTAAGTTTCCTACCTCATGAGGCTTGCTGAAAAATTTGAAAAGGTCAGGAGTAGAATTGAATCTCTTCCTGTTAGAATAAATCTATTGTTATGCTAGGAATTAGTCTTTGCCCTATTTTTCTAAGATACTATCTGAACTTGCGGTGTTTCTAGTTTATAAATTGTGTCTATTGTCATCTGTCAGAATGTCGCCTTTGATCTTGGTAGCTAAGTGGGAGCTGGACAAATACTGAAATGAAATCAAATTACACACTCCAAATTCAATTGAAGCAACCATATTGCACATGTGAGCCATTTGGTTTTCCCCTTAAACTTGTCACTGCTGGAAATGAGCACTGGCTAATAGAGGTGATTGGAAATCATTTGTTGGCATCATTGTGGCTTGTAGGAATTGCCCATAGCCTTACCATGGATGATCTTAGGGTGACTGAGTATGCCTCTTGCCTCCAACTGCCTTTCTGAATTTCTCCTTGAAGCTGTACTATAGCATAGCAATGTTAACAATTGGAAGATAGTCAGGCTTGATCCAGACTCATGCAGATGCCCCTTCTTCTCCTCGACCTCAATACATGTGTGCCAAAGCATAGGCGATCATGTGCAGGGGCCCCCTGCTCTGTCTCTTGCCCTTGTCACAGCCCCTGACTGAATTTATAGTCGGCTTTGGAGAAGTAGCAGCTCGCATCACTAAGTTTCAAAATGAATGGACTTTGAATCCGACCATACTATTACTACTACAGAACTGTTCCAGAACTGTTAAAGGATAGAAAGCATGCTGTGTGTGCGTCAAGTAGGACACCTCCAATCAGATGAAACACCTGAGTTCCACTCCCAGAATAAGTGGTCGTAGTTCAAGTAGACATCAGATTTGTAAGTATCATTTATGAAGAGAATGTTGAGTCCCAGCACTATAGGGGCATGTACTGACTGGAAGGACATTAGTACTAACTAAAGTAGACCCACATGTTGAAGGGAGCAGAGAGGGAGATGACAGAGCTTTTGCTGACAGAAACCTTCAGGATAATTTCATGTGGTCACATTGACGTCCTCTCTTGAAGCATGGCTCTGCTTTCTGTTACTCAACAACATAACCAGAAGGCTAATCACCAAGCATCTAACCTTGGGTATGTCTTAATCCTTCGTGTATTTACCTTTCTTGGCTATTTCAGCACCAGGGGATCATCTTGCAAAGCCTAAATTCTGACTTAACCTTCTTATCCAAGAATGATGAGGCTTTTTGAAAATGAGACATCTGACCAAATTTAACAGTAGGGTTCAGTCCCTTCTAGCCCTGCTTTAGGAAACAATGGTTCACCTAGGCCTTCACTAAAGTCTAGGAGCATGACTTTCCCGATTGCCTTAGGAGTCCAAGGATTCCTTGAAGCTTGCAAGCATCCTGGGTTGTTGCTGAGTGTATTTTCAAGTGGCATCCAGGTAAACAGTGACTGAAGACCTCCATGAAGGCACACCTGAGTGGGATATCCTTTGTGGTAGTGGGACAGTCAGCCCTGGTCAAGGTCAAGGTCAGGGTCAGGGCATGGGCACTGTAGGTCTGTCACTGTCTCCAGGAATTTGCCCAGTGCCCCTTGGGGACATTCTTTTCTTGGTCTCCAGCCTGAGCATTTCCAGGGCATAAAACCATGCTCAAAGGATGAGACCTTCTTTTATCCTTGTCCTTGCTGTACAGTAAGGACCTCCTTGCCTTCCCTTTCCTTGGGCTTACAGTAACTTCTGAACTCCCTCTCTTTTAAGCACCTGAACCAAAAAAAAAAGAAAAGAAAAGAAAAGAACATTTCCATTTCTTGACCAACCAAGAAGAGTCACCAAGCAAAACTTCATAGCTCATCCAGAAAGATTCAGATCCCAGAAACTCCTCTTTATTTACTCCTCTTTGTTGGGCTTAGAGATAGTTGAGGATGAATGGGAAATATGATGATTTTTTTTTCTATGGCAGAAAAGATAACTAAAACACAAGTTCTCATCACAAGTTATCTCTTAGAGATACCTTCATATATTATAATGTTAATAGGTTACCTTCTAAAATGAATGCTGATTTTTTCCCCCATTAATCATAAATTTTGGAATCTAGTCCTGTCCCCAACCTAAGACCTCAGATGGTTAAGTTGGTACATTAGACAACAGCCAGGTGTTAGAGTGGGGGGGGGGGGGGTCTACACCCAAAGAGTTGGAGATTNGTTAGGGGGGGGGGGGGGGGGGTCTACACCCAAATAGTTGGAGATTGGAACCCTCATTTAGAACATGAAAAACTGATATTTCCAGGGAAATAGCAAGGCAGTTGAGTGGGAGTTTAGTTGTTAGAGCAAGAGGCCAAAAGCAGGAATCCAAAGATTCAGTACTGGGAAAGTGAGCAGCGCCAGACCAGAGGTCAAAGGTTTGAATCAAAGGGGAAAAAAATCACCTAGGACACATAAGAAATTGGGGGTGTTCCTGGGTCATCCATAAAACTTAAAATCTTATGTCTTTTGGGCCTCCCCTGGTGGCGCAGTGGGTTAAGCACCGCACTGTGAAGCAGACCGCAGCCACTTGCAGCATGAGTTCGATCCCTGCTGCGGCCAGGGGTGGGGACCCACATGGTGCAGCAGACCTCTCCTGCTGTGCCCGCTGCTCCCCTCAGCAGTGTACTTCCATTGATCTGCCTGTTCTGCTCCCTGCTCTCTGTGGTGAATCCTCTCACCCCCCCCCCACACCTCTGGCCTGTACCCAGTGCTTGTATGCATAAATAAATAAATCTTTTAAAAAAAAAATCTTATGTCTTTAGTTTTCTGAGGAGGGAGGGAAGGAGGGGGAGAAGAGGGAGAGAGAGAGAATGGAGCTGGCAGGACCAATCGTTAGAAGTTGCTCAGCACTGCTTTCTAGGTCTTCTTAGCAAATAAAAACTAGAATGTAGTGTTAAATGTTCTTAACAAGAATTTTATCAAGTAATGGTTAAGTGGTAGTTTGATAAACTGCTTTACTTTGAGGATATCTCTGACCAGGTAACTTTACCATCATCAAAACATCTTCTACCCTAGATAATGCTAAGAATGGATGACTAAACTCAGAGCCTCTGGCTCTCCTTTTTATCAGAGTGTATTGTGATGACTCAGCAGGTCCCAGTTATTTTACCCTAGTTAGAAGCTCCCTTGATAAGGTATGAATGACTAATTCCTTTCTCTTACTCATCAGGGAAGGAAATCTGAATTCATGCCCCAAGTCTTCCCTGGATAAAGTGATATTAATCTTTGTTTAGTTAATTTATTTCTGCCCCACTGACCAATACTCCTAAAAGTTGTATGTCAAGATAATTCTTTCCCAGTCTCAAAGGTAATAGGAAAAAATAACCAGACATTAGTTCAATGAACAAGCAAAAGGAAATACCACTGCTAAAGAGAATGGAAACAGGACCTGACTTCTAATCTCACCATGGGCAATTTACTCAAACTCACTGGGCCTCAGTCTCCTTTGCTAAAGGGGTCAAATTTTACTATTTCGAAATTCTTTTCAAGCCCCCCATTTCTGTGTTCCTCTTTTCACTTGAAAGATTACACCGCAAATATCAAGTACCTCTTGTGCATCTGAGGCTGGTATATACAGTTTTTAGTATATGCTCTTATATTATAGTGACTGATATTTCATGTTGAGAAAACTGCAATAATTCAAGAATATGTGTTCTTGCCACTGCTAATAAGTTTCAATAAGCAGCTTTCACTGACTTTTTTGTATGTGTCATTTAAGGTAACAAATTAAGTTAACAATGAGGGAAAGATAAGAGTATGTGCTATCTCTCATATCATAGAAGCTGTTGTTTATTTTCCCATAGTTCTTTTTCTTGTGTTGCTGGTTTGGTTTTTGTTGACTTTGATTGTAACTTACTTTATTTTACTTTATCTTTTGAGAAGTTAAAAGCGACTGTGGTCTAACACTGAGAGAATACACCATATCTTTTTAGTTTAGTTAGTAAAGACAGTAGTAGGAAGAGCTTAGTTTCTGGAAATTCTCCCTGTGGTGTAGAATGAGCACTGAATCTTTGTACTTGGCTTTTCTTTGGCAGCCTCCCAAGTCATAATAAGAGCAATTTGGAGTAAGTGGAGAGATTCTAATTAAAATAATGCTGGATTTTGGTTTGGGTTTTGTTTTAATAAGTCAATAAAATGAAATTGAAGATGGTTGTTAACTTTGTTCCAAAGATAATTCATTTATACCTGTTTCTTACTGGAAAGATTTATAGGCCTTTCCCCCTCATTGTTTCCAATACTAGCTGCTTAGTGCCCATCCTGAGTGACTTAGGAAAGACCTAGCAAGCTGCCTTATCAGCATGGCTCACAGCTAAGCACTTGTTTTCTTCCTCTGAGTTAATTAGTAGAAATAGTAAACAGGCATTTCCACCTTGAACATTTCTAAATCACTTCTACGACTTCTGTTTTCACATAAAACTTTATGAAATATTATTTCCAAAGCTTTTTAATACAGATCTACTTTAATTCTGGTAGTGGCGGTAACAGCAGCTACCATTACTGAACATTTATTATTTCCCAGGCACAATGCCACTAGCAATTCTGTTAGTGGCATTTTCCCAACAACACTGTCATGTAGGATTTAATATTTTCCTTATTTCATAGATGCGAAAACTGAGACACAGAAAAATTAACTACTTGCCTGATGTCACCTAGCTAATAAGATGCAGATATAGGTAATCTGATGTGGGCTGTGGTTATTATTCACTCAGCACATGCATTATGATCAGTATCCATGTGAATAAACGTGCAAGAGTAGAATTGTCTTGATGCCAATGTGTGATTCCATTAAGACATAAAAAATTGGTATAGCTAATCTCTCATTATTAGACAGTTAGGTTGTTTCCAGTTCTATGATACAAGATTGCTGATGATGTCATTTTTGAGTGTGGGGTTCTTGGGTTCACTCTGGGAAAGCTTTCATCAGAGCCCCCTATTCAGCAGCATGTGGCCAATTCCCAGGCGAGTTTTCCCAAGAGGCAGAGATGTAGATATTTTTAAGAAGAGGTTTATTAGAAAAAGCACAGGAAAGTAAAAGACACTTGCATAGACACAAGCAGGCAGGAAGAGCTGCCCTGAAGAGACAGGTTTGCTGAGAGAGGCCTGCATGGTTGCAGATGGGCGGCCTTGAGGAGAGCTGACTCCACTGAGGGAGGCCAGTAAAGTGAAGTCCAGCATGGTACAGATCATGGGCAGGCAGGAAGGCTGCCCTGCAGAGAAGAGAGCTGGTGGAGAGAAGCACCTGCATAGTCACAGGTGGGCAGAAAGAGGCTACCCCGTTGTGGGGCAAACATTAGGTTTTTATCATCTTTTGGTAGGGAGTGGCTCATCTCTGTGAGTGGATGGTTTATTCCTTCACCTTCATGTTTGTACTCTTGATACTCTCTATAGTAGTCTGATCCCTTTCTGGGTGTTGACCCCTAAGGGTCTCCATTAATGTTTATGCTAATTCCTTCTACCCCTAGCTTTGTGGTGTCTCCTCCATTCTTTATCTTCCATCACTATGATAAACACATCACTATATACATCATTGCATGCCTGTCTGTTTTTTCCTTAGAATAAATTCCCCTATAAGTGAGATTCTTGCATCACTTTTTTGAAGACTTTATACCAATTTTCAAATTGTGCTCCAGAAAGATTTTTTAAATCATTTCGTCAGAGTATAAGTTTCCTCTTGTCACAAATAATGATTATTCTTTCTAAGTCTTTGCCTCTCTGACACTGGGAGAATTGTATATATTGTTTACAATGTTAAACTTTTTTCCAGTCACGACTTCTGTTTTCACATAAAACTATGAAATATTATTTTTCAAAGCTTTTTAATACAGATCTACTTTAATTCTGGTAGTGGCGGTAACATTTCTTCATGCCCGCTGCTCCCCTTAGCAGTGTATTTCAGTCAGTCCGCCTGTTCTGCTCCCCACTATGTCTCTGGTGAATCCTCTCTCACACACACACACCCCACCTCTGGCCGACACCTCAGCTCTTGTATGCATAAATAAATAAAATAAGTCTTTTTTTTTTAAATAAAAACAGTATTTGGCTGTCCTTGGGTTTACCTCAAGAAATGCTTTATTTGCATGTGAGTTGTGGACCACTTCTGTTTCTCATCTGCAAAAGTGTCTTCAGTAAAGTATTATTTCTTTATAAATGTAGAAAACAGATAACTGATTTCTGAAATTTAACCTGTACACTACAATTTCCAGAGCATAGATTTTAAAAAACGGACTATAATCATAGAAGATGAACCTGCTGAAGGAGAGAGAATTTTGTAACTAAGTCTTTTCATCCTTTTTAATAGCTGCCACAGAGATTGTAGAACTTCCTAAAGTTCACTTAACTGAAAATTGTTCCTCTAGATTTAAAGGCATTTCATTCAAATTATAAGCTTAATGCTTCAAAACTGACTAGAACTTGGTATAATTTTAAATAACTTGGTTTTAAAAGGAATTTATTATAAAAAATATAGTGTTTAGTAGAGACAAAGGCCTATTTTTCCCCTTTTTGGGGGAGAAGAATATAAGAAATGCTATTTTGGAGCACGATTTCCAGTAGAAGGGACTCCTTTGGCAGGGAAGTATAAATAGCTTTGGCAGAAAGCTGCCCTCCTAAGGGAAAGGACTTCAGCTTGTTTGAAACTGGGGTGTGGTAATAAGCCCCAAGGCAGTAAGGCTCCCCTTGCTACAGGATGTGTCATTGCAGGCCTGCCTGGGTGAAGTACCTAACAAAAGCTCCACAGAGCCCCTTCATTAGAAATAGATGAGATTTACAGAAACACTTGAGGGTTGGGGGGTGATTGAGGGCAGAAAGAGCACAAGAGATTGAGGTGAAGGTGCACTGGTGAAATGGTGGTATGAAATTCATGGGGACCACAATTGATGTCAAATATATATAAATAAATAAATAAAAATAGATGAGATTTAGATGTACCCGTTTCCCAGTTCTCTAGGCAGCATCAGTGCTTTTCACTGATTATATATTACTGGGAGCCACCATGTTCCCTTTGACCTTCTTTACAGTAGTAGCAGCAGTTAACAGTAGTAGTGGTAGCAAATAAAATATAAATCTGATAAACCTAGATTGTTTTTGACCCTTTCCCTTCATTTTCCAGAAAATAAATCTCTTACACATATATAGAAGTCAATTAATGATTAACTTGAAGGAAAGTCTCATCTTTATCTTTAAAATGCTTTGAAATCCTTTAGTGGTTCTATTCATACAGAAATCCATTTTGCTCATTCTGTTCCTGGAGTGAGTATGGATATGTATGATTGCATGCTCCTGTGTGAACCGGTATTTTCTAGCTGATATCTCCAGTAGAAGAAATTGCTATTTGAATACATATTCTTGGAAAGGTGGAAAACAAGCCAACCATCCCACCCACATGCCATCACCTTAGTAATTACATGTGGCATTGTTGATTTGCAGTGGTTCGACTTCATGAAGGTTTAGCAGGGTTGACAGAAAACAACTATTTGACTCAACTATTTAAGCACCTGTTTTCCTCCTATTCCAAATTACTGGCACAGTAATTAGAAACAGTGGTGGAATGATGGTAGAGATCCCCGTATACATTCCTCCAGGAACAGGGAGAAGAGAAGAACAAAGTTTCCAAGCAGTTTCTTTTCCCAACCATTCAATCAACAGACCTTTACTGAGTATTTACTATAGGCCAGACACAGATTTGCCATTTCTTCATCAGAATGCACTTCTTACTAGAGACTTTATTCCTCCACTCCCCCACCCCTATCACATGCGTTTTCCACAAACCCAGCAGACACAGAGTTCTAGTGCTACCAAAAAGTTTTGTAGATTTTTCTCATCAAGGCTCAAAGTTTCCTTCCTTAAAGGCCATGGGAGGGTGAAATTTATTTGTAATAACCTTTTTTTTCCTTCATTAAATAAAGAAACCCAAAGATGGAAAATTATTTTAGAGGAAATTATATAATGAGCATTTTCTTATGTTACTAAATACTTGTAAACATTTTAATGACTGTGTGTCTCAGTTCATTTAAAACTTGGCTCACAATTTTGATTTATTTCCTGTGGGTAGAATTACTAAGCCATTTATGAACATTTGTAAGACTTTTAATATAAATTGCCAAACCACTTTGCAAAGAGTTTACAGCAATTTACAGACCCAATGTCTATTTATTGCTTCTAAATTCTTTACCCTCATTTGATAATAAAAACTTTGTCTTCACTGATTTTTTAGTTAATCTCTACCTTTCTTATTACTAGAAATGCTGAACATTTTTACATGCTTATTAGATATTTTAATTATCTTTTCTGAGTTACCTATATATGTCCTTTGCCTGTATTCCTAGTAGGGTTTTTATATTTTTTTGACTTGAGTGAACTTATTTCATACTAAGGATATTAACATTTTGTCTTTAATAATATTGAGAACCTTTGGGCTAAAATCCCTTCAACAATGTTATTTGAAGTCATATTATCAGAGTTTTATTTTATGCAGGAGGTGATTTTCAATGTGTAAATACTATGTACTTCAGAGTTGAGTAAATATTTATTCTAGAAACTTCTATAAAATAAAGGGAGCATGTGTAAGAGTTAAATAAGTTACAAGGGACCTTGGTCTACCAGTGCTTCAGTGTTGAGAGGCCCATTTGTATTCCTGCTACATTTAATGTATGGCCCCTCTGGTGAGCTCTGTGCTGATTCTAAATGCTTGATAGTAATGAGCTGCTTTGGAATGTACTGGAGTCTAGATAAAATTCTAGTCATCCCTCATCCCCTTACCTCTGTTTCACATAAGTCTAAAGGCCCTGAAGAGCTGCCCCTCATGTATTCTCCTTTTCTCTTTAGACAATTCTTCTTCACTCCAGGAAGATGAAGAGGTAGAGATGGAGGCCATCCACTGGCAAGCCAGCAGTCCAGCCTTGAATGGACACCCTGCCACTCCAGTGACCTCTGCTCGTTTCCCCAGCTGGGTCACTTTTGATGACAATGAAATCAGCTCTCCTTTACCACCAGTCACCTGTCCCCTGAAGCCAAGTACACCACCTATTGTATCTTTGACCTCAGATGTATCCTATAACTCAACTGGGTCATTTAAGAAGAGGGAGCGTCCCAAAAGCACTTTGATGAACTTTTCCAAAGTTCAAAAGCTGGATATTTCTTCCTTAAACCACCCACCTTCCATAACTGAGCCTCCACCATGGAGGGCAACCAATCCTTTCCTGAATGAGACTCTACAGGATGTACAACCCTCGCCTATCAACCCTTTCAGTGCTTTCTTTGAGGAGCAGGAGAGACGCTCCCAAAACAATTCCATTTCCAGCACCACAGGCAAGAACCAAAGAGATTCCCTCATTGTCGTCTACCAGGATGCCATCAGTTTTGATGATTCAAGCAAAAGCCAGTCACACTCTGACGCTGTTGAGAAGCTCAAACAACTTCAGATTGATGATCCTGACCATTTAGGTGACACGGCACTACCCGATGATGACCCGATTGCCTGGATTGAACTAGATGACCACATGCCTGGCTTGGTACCATCCCAACCCAGGGATGGGTGGCCAATGATGCTTAGGATCCCTGAGAAGAAAAATATCATGTCCTCCAGACACTGGGGACCCATCTATGTCAAACTGACAGACAGTGGTTACCTGCAGCTGTATTATGAACAGGGCCTAGAAAAACCTTTTCGTGAGTTCAAGCTGGAGATCTGCCATGAGATTTCAGAACCCAGACTCCAAAACTATGATGAGAATGGCAGGATCCATAGCTTGAGGATAGACCGCGTCACCTATAAGGAGAAGAAGAAGTACCAGCCCAAACCTGCAGTGGCCCACACAGCAGAGAGGGAACAGGTAATAAAGCTGGGTACCACCAACTATGATGATTTCCTGAGCTTCATCCGTGCAGTTCAGAACTGCCTCATGAATCTGCCGGTGTTGTCAATGGACTTGACCACAGTTGGCTTGAACTACATTGAAGAGGAGCTGACGGTGGATGTCAGAGACGAATTTTCTGGCATTGTGAGCAAAGGAGACAACCAGATTCTCCAGCACCATGTCTTGACACGGATACACATTCTGAGTTTCCTCTCTGGGCTTGCAGAGTGCCGCTTGGGTCTCAATGATGTCCTTGTCAAGGGGAACGAGATCGTTTCCCGGCAAGACATCATGCCCACTACCACCAGCAAGTGGATCAAGCTCCACGAGTGCTGTTTTCATGGCTGCGTGGATGAGGACTTATTCAACAACTCGAGGGTTATTTTGTTCAACCCTTTGGATGCGTGCCGATTTGAGCTCATGCGGTTCAGGACAGTGTTTGCTGAAAAGACCTTGCCTTTCACACTCAGGACAGCGGCAAGCATCAACGGGGCAGAGGTGGAGGTGCAGAGCTGGCTTCGGATGTCCACCGGCTTCTCCTCTAACCGTGACCCTCTTACTCAGGTGCCCTGTGAGAATGTGATGGTTCGTTACCCTGTGCCCAGTGAGTGGGTGAAAAACTTCCGCAGGGAAAGTGTGCTGGGGGAAAAGTCTCTGAAAGCCAAAGTGAACCGTGGGGCAAGTTTTGGCTCAACTAGTGTATCGGGTTCTGAGCCTGTCATGAGAGTAACTCTGGGAACTGCCAAATACGAACATGCCTTCAACTCCATTGTGTGGAGGATAAACCGACTGCCTGACAAAAACTCAGGTAGGTGGAGCTCTCTCATCTGCCGAACCCACCACACAGTTGTAAAAGCAAGAAGGAGACCAAAGCTTCACACTCTGTTTCCCTGTAAAGTGCTGAATTTTGTTGTGTGACAGGAATAGTGATGGAAGGGGAGGAAGGGGACCAGAGAAGTAAAACTATCTGAGTAAAGCGAAGGACATAGCTGACCCAGTAGGCGCCATCTTTTCACTCCCTTATAATCATACTTCTTCCATGAAACTAAGCGTTATTCTTCTTAACAGCTTAAGAATTTAGTCTTTTCTGACTGGTTATGTTATAATCTGTGGCACTGGAAGCTCTCCATTTCCAGATCCTAGAAGATTCAGAAGAGACAGCTTCTTAACAGTGCCCTGGCTATAGGTGAAAGGGTCTATTTATGGTCAATCCTATGTACAAGACAGGTGAGGAGTTAGATTTATGGTTCCAGCCACTCTGCGTGAGACCTGTCAACCATTATATATATCAGACCCAGAGCTGGGATTTGGGGAGGAAAATGGAGGGAGGACTTGGGGAGAGAAGACAAGAGTCATAGTCACTGATCACACTTGAGATCCAGCCAGGGCATGAAGGTCCAAAGGGACTGAGATTCTATCAGACAAAAAATCAAGGAAGGAATGTTTAACCCAAACAAAGAAAGAATGCTTACCAGTCCTGACTGGCCAGCCCTCAGCTCACCAGGGGTGCTTTTGTGCTTGAGTGAGCCTGGAAGCCACTGGCTTTCATCATGTCTAGAGGGACTTAGTGAAACAATAGGACCAGAGAGTCATCAAGCTGACCTGACCAGCCTTATTTCTTAGAGTGAGTCTGGGTCGTCCCAATGGCATGCAGCAAACCCATGGTCCTTAAACTACTTCTCTCATTGCTAATAAATTGTGCCCATCTATTAACAGAAGTGGGCATCTTAGCTGAACAAAAAGAATAAGGACTGAAATGCCTTTCCCTTATGCAGCTATTCTTTCCCTTTCTATTATGGAATCCTAGCAGTGTAGTCAGTCTTCATTTCCTGTTCGAGTGTGGCGCGGCTGTGTTAGCACACCCTAAGTGCAATATGATGTGAGGGCAAGAGAAATATGATCTGCTTCTCTCCCCCATGCTCTTCTCCCAGCCACCAGGCAGCAGGAGACATCCGGCACCGTGTCAGACACTGGATGTAGCGGTGCTCACTGAGGAGACAATTGAACCTCTTGTTTGAGGCTGGACTTGTCACCCCTTTTTTCTAAATGCACAGAACTTTCAAAACAGTCTTTTGTTTTGTGCTTTCTTATTCATTTCCCCTAATGTCAGCACTGTCTTCTCCTGGGGGTAGCTCTGAGATTCCCACCTCAGCCACAAGGTCCATCTTAGATTTCCTCTGGCACAGAAGCCCTTGGGAGAAGAAGGGACGTGGTAGGGAGAAAATTACTGTTAATTGGCTGGAGTCTTGATATAGGAAAAGATAAGTCCTCTGGTTTATGTCTATTAGAAGCGTTAAGTCTTCAATTTAGTAAATGTAGAAATTTAGATACTTTCATTTGGAATTTTCAAGCTGGAAGGGATCTTGGGAATAACTCACCACTTCATTCTACAAATGAGAAAATTAAGGACTAGAAGGTGACATGACTTGCTTGACGTCACGAAGCCACATCCAGGGGTTTTTTCTCAGTGCCCACAGTTGCCGCTTAGTAGATGAAACCAGATAGACACAAACTTGAAATAATTTCCACTATGAGAATAATAGAGATTTGCAGTTGTCTCAGTGTGTACACACATATCTCATGTTTCAGACTTCTTTACCTTATATATTTAAAAGAAATATAGGAGGGGGTTGTTGTTACAAGCTGACTGACTACTTTAAACAAAAGGAAAAAGAAAAAGGAGGAAAGAAAGAAATTGTTGGCAGGCTATGGGTAGCTTAGAGACCTGAAGAAAAGTTGGAACAGGCAGGCTTAGCAAAGAATGGGTCTTGATGTCAGAACTATGGCTGTTTCCTTAGGCTGCAGCCATTGGGACCAAGTATCACCAGTACTTTGGCTCCAGAGTTTAGGGTAGAGCACTGTATATTGACCAACTTGACCTCATAGATGACTTGCAATGCTGGAGAAGATGATTTCCCAAAGGGAAAGTAAAAACGGATTGTTCAAAGAAAGGGGGAATAGATGCAGGACAGAGCAGAAGTGGCAGCTCTTGGGCAAACACTTAATGCCTCTCAAGGAGTAGTGTTCAGTAGGCTCAAACCCAAATAAATGTAAATTATATGCCATGTATTTATTTCCAGATTACTGGACCCTAGTTTATGAAAGGTTCCTGAAATACAGGACAGCATAAAGATATTTGAGAATGTTTTACACTTGAACTCCTCCCTGCCCCCATTACTACTTTTGCTGTCATCTATTTTTAAACCAAAAAGGGGGCTTGTTACTCACCACTGGCCAATAGGCTATATTTCCATATCAGTTCAGGAAATTGATCACACCCTTTGCAGAACCTTGAGACGTACAGGATCTGAGTTCCAGTCAGATTATAGATTCTACCGCTGCTAGAATTCACTGCCCAGCAACTATCCTCCCCAGCCGGTGCTCCATCCTAGAAACTGTAGAACTGATGGTGGTCTGTTAGTACTCACCTCTTTTCTGCCTGAGTCTTCAGCCAGCCTTGGGAAGATGCCGTTTTACAAGTTACTGTCCATAATCTTCACACTTGCATTTTTCGTGAAGGAAGCCTGAACCTCTGTGTGTCTGTGCCCACCTGCAGTGGCCCCTGTCCCCCTGTCCCTAGGGGACAGACTGATCAGACCACAGGCGGCCAGGAGCCAGCAGGTCAGTCCCCTGGACTTTTCTGGCACCCCAAGTGAGTAGCCACAGATGACTTGTCCCAAATCCAGCCACCAGGACGCCAACAAGCTGGCAGGAGAGGAGAGGCAGGAGAGGTCGGCTGCGCCATGTGGGCCCCCCCTGCCTGCAGCAGGGATCAAACTCGTGCTGCAGTGGCTGTGGTTTGCTTCATAGTGCATTGCTCAACCCACTGAGCCACCAGGAATGCCCCCTAGAGCTTTTATTAACCCTAGAAAGCACAAGAACAAGTCCTGCTATTTTCCCAAATCACCTGCCAGAAAACAAAACATTCTGTCCTGTAGAAGTAACTTTCTTAGCTAGAATTCCAATTTTTATTAGACAACATAAACAGAAAATAGTCACAATATGATTTTCCTTTTATGGAAAATAGAAACATAAATTTTCATTTTTCATTTTCTCAGTTTGATCAAGAAAAATGACAATGCATGGGCCGATGAGTTCATTGCCATGAATAAAACTATACCGACCTTCAAGATTTCCCTGTACATTCACTAGTATATGCTCAGAATCAAGTAAATGTTGTTTTCATTGTTTGATGGGATAAGAATACAAATTTGTGGGGTCCTTTTTGCTGGAAGTAATTTTTCAACAATGTTTAAATAAGGGTAATTAGATAAAACAATTGTTCAAGTTGCTATTGAATTAAATTGAGACTTCTCTATATACTTAGTAGTCATCTGAATGATAGCAGTATATCGGGAGGATTTGAGGATATAATTTTAAGTCAGTCAGATCTAAGTTTTATTCCCAGTTCTGCAATTTAATGATTGTATGATTATAGGCAATTTACATAAACCTCTCTCAGAGAAATTTTATTTTCCTCATCTGTAAAATAGTTATTAATACCTAACTACTAAGAATAAAATTGGGTAATGCTTTTAAGTGTTTAGCACAGTCTCTCGTCTATAATAAATACTTATTAAATGATATCTATATACAGGCGTAGCTCCTTCTATTGTGTCTAGCAGATATTGCCCTTTTAACAAATTGAAGGTTGCTGGTAACCCTGATTCAGACAAGTCTGTAGTACCATTTCTCACAGTATGTACTCACTTTCATTTTTATTTTTTTTAAAAATAAGGTATAGTATAATACAAGGTTTTTTAAAGATTTATTTATGCATACAAGAACTGGGGTACAGGCCAGAGGCATGGGGGTAAGAGGATTCACCAGAGACAGAGTGGGGAACAGAACAGGCAAATTGACTGAAATACACTGCTGAAGGGAGCAGCAGGTGAGACAGAAGAGATCTGCTGCACCATGTGGATTGCCAGCTTGGTTGGGGATCGAACTCGTGATGCAATGGCTGCAGATGCTTCATAGTGTGGTGCTTAACCCTTGCGCCACCAGAAAGGCCACTAAATATAAGTTTCATATGCACTAGGGAACCAAGAATTCACATGACTGGCTTTATTGCAAAATTCACTTTGCTATGGTGATCTGAAACCAAACCTTAACAGTACCTTCAAGGTGTTCCTGTGATTATATCCACGGTACAAATCGTTGAAAAATATCAAATGGATTTTCAAAAAATGTAATTTTTACAATTATTTGCATCTTATTTAAATGCCTGTCCCCAAAACCAGTGCAAATTTTATATTTTAACTTCCCAAAATATTACTCTTGAGAAATAACCTTTGAAATATGTTACATTTGTGAGATAGAGCAAAACAAAACAAATACTTCACTCCAATGTTTTCCTTAGAGAGCGGGGGGGTGTGTCCTCATTCTCTGAGATTAAACAGTCCTGCCCATGCCAATAAAGAAAAATGAAATAGTTTATTTGGGAAAACCCAGACAGCTGAGATCTGATCTTGTTACATAATGAAGCCAAACCTGTTCCACACTGTTTATCCCCAGTGGGTTTCTGCACTAAGATTCTCTGAACTTGCTTCCTCTCAGCTCTGTCACCCTGCAAATCCAGTCTCGAGGTTTGGGGACTGTGAGATTTGAGTCAGACAAACTGGTTAAGAGGTAGACTGCTAGGTTTAATCCTTATCTCTGCCACTTTCTAGCTGTGACGTTAGTTAGTCCGTTCACTTTACTCCCGAAGCCTGTGTTTCCTCATCTGTGGAATATCATAATGAGGACCTCAGGGGATTGGAATGAAGATCCAGTGAGGGAATCTGCTTAAAGCATCTAGCACTGTACTTGTAGAGTACACAACAAACATTTCCCACTGTGTCTGGTGAATGATAAGAAGCAGGCCTCAGTGGCTATGGCACAGTATTAAGCTCTACCTCTTTTCTCTCAAATATCTAATAACAATTCCCAAATGCAAACCAAACCTTAAGTTTGCCGGACAAGTACAGTCGAACTTGCCATAGATTTATAGAGTCAAGGGACAGTCTACCCTTTCCAACTCTTCCCCACCCACACACAACTTTACAGAGGAGGCCTGGAGAGAACAAAGGACCTGGATGCAGGCTTTCTGCTACTCCCCAGGAAAGCTAGGGTCTAACCCAAGTGTCCTGCATCTGTGTTCTCTCCCGTTCTCACCAGTACCATAGGTTTCCCTCATACCTGTGTGCTATGTTTATAGGGGCTTTGTCCTTTACAAATGTCATTCCCTCACATAAACAAAACCATGTCAGAGCATTTTTAAGACTTACTTTTGTATACAAGAAGTGGGGTGTAGGCCAGAGGTGCAGGGGTTGAGAGGATTTACCAGAGACAGAGTAGGAAGCAGAACAGGCAGATCTACTGAAATACACTGCTGAGGGGAGCAGAAGGTGAGATAGGAGAGACCTGCTGAGCCATGTGGGTTAGCTCCCTGGCTGGGGATCGAACTCATGCCACAGTGGCTGGCACTAGTTTAATAGAGTTGAAACTTTAACCCCTGTGCCACCAGGGAAGCCCTGCATTTTTTTAACTATGAAATGCTATCAAGAAAATTCAATCTGGGGCCTCCCTGGTGGCACAAGGGGTTAAGGCGCAGCACTGTGAAGTTATCTGCAAGCCACTGTGGCATGAGTTTGATCTTGGGTCAGGAAGGTGACCCACATGGCGCAGCAGACCTCTCCTGTCTTGCCTGCTGCTTCCCTCAATAGTGCATTTCAGTGGATCTGCCTGTTCTGCTCCCCACTCTGTCTCTGGTGACTTCTCTGGCCTGTACCCCAGTTCTTGTATACACAAATAAATATTTATTTTTTTTATCTTTCAGGTTCCATTTTATTTTTTCCCCTTTAATTTATATATATTTGACATCAATTGTAATCCCCATGTATTCCCCATCACCATATCACCAGTGCACCATCACCTCAGTCCCCCATGGTCCCATCTGCCCTCCCCAATAAATAAAACTTTAAAAAAACAAAAAAAAGAAAAGAAAATTCAGTTTGCCTTTTGAAGTAAATCAATGCTCTTTTTCCAGGTGGCTGTCACTGGTGTTTTGTGAGGTATTAGTGCTGATCCCTTTAGATCCCTACTGCCCCTCTACAGCCCCTACACTGGCCTAAGCAGGTAGAAGGACCTGATGGGTCAGATGATGGGTTTGGCTGCTGAGACCCCACGCTGCTGTTCTATCACAGGGTCTGGGGGCTCACGCAGTGTGATTTCTGCTGAGGCAAACCCTCTGCTCAGCACTGACCCCTCTGGCAGCCTGAGCCTGCTAGTCGCTCCTCTGTCTTCTCCTTCTGTGTCCTCCCCAAAGAAGCTGCTCTTTAGATTCTTTTATCTCTCTTTCATAGCTTCTGGTCACCCACACTGTTTCTTCTGCCACCTTGAACTTGGCTCTGACCGGGAAGTGCCTTCCAGATTTGCCAGTCATGTGGATGTTGAGTTCAGCATGCCCACAACTTCTGCCTCCAAAGCTGCTGTGAGATCCGTCTCTGTGGAAGACAAGACTGACGTCAGAAAATGGGTTAATTATTCAGCACACTACAGCTACAAGGTACCTCAGGAGGCATCTGGCTAACAATTTCAAGTCTATTTGTTCATGTTCATTCCCTCTCCATTCTCATTCAAGGTGTCCTAGAGGAGGTTCTCCATACAGCGCTGTGGAGAAATCTGCTCTGGCTTAAGTGAATAATGTTTAGTGAGCAAGAGAAAGTGTCAGGGGGAAAAGAGGCTAGTGAAAGAGAATATAATGTTTTTCAGTCATCATGAACAGCAACAAAAAGCAATGGGTAAGGGAGTATTATTCATTCATAATGTAATTTGTGTTGTGAGTCGTGAACTTGGAATCCCAAGGACTGGTCTCCAGTGACCACACAGTGATCACACAGTGACGTCCTATAGCAGGGCTTGATCCAAGGGACATGGGAGGATGTTCTCCTGAATAGCTCAAGTTCAAGTCAGTGCCTGCCTTGGCCACTCCATTGCTAACTTAAAACATTTATGTCAACTATACGAATGGATGGCGGGATCTGAGTGAAGCTAGAACATAATCTCAAAAACCAAGCCTGCTTTTATAGTGCAGTGGGATCAGGGCTATGGAAGAAAGAAACCGAACTAGGATGTCCTGACATACAGCGATTATGTCCCAAAGAGCTAGAAATCCAACAGAAGGAGAGCAATACCAAACATAGAAAATGGAGGTTGTCAAGGAAGATTTTACAAGGGGTTCAATAATTTTCCATTCATAATAGTATTCTTAGAGTTATATGGTGATTTATCCTTCCTCTAAACCTTCCTGAGTTGTGTGGGCTAAAACAAATATTTAACTACCAAGAACAAATACTCCATCTTGTGGTCTAAAAAAAACCAGCAACTTTCTTCAACCTAGTCATCTATTCTGTCTAGAATGATTTCAAAGTCAAAATGGTATTGAGAGGAACTGCCTTAGTTAAGAAATTCCTGAGCTCAAAGAATTCCCTGCCTGACTTTGATGGCACCAGTTGAAATTTGTCACTTTCAAGTCAAGATTAATTTTTAACCCCTTAATAGCAGCTACATTATTTTGCAGTAAATATAGGTTGAACTGTAAATAAACACTCCAATACTTATTAATTTGGAGACTTTTTAAAAAGAATAGTAATAGAGAGATATAAACAGTTACCAAGGATTTCATTGGTAAACCTTTGTAATTGCCTGCTGTATACCTCGACTGCTGGTTTGCAGTAGTAAATGAGAACTTGCCCCTGCCCTAAGCTTAGGGTGCAGTGGAGCTGGGCAGGTGTCCAAGGTATGGCGGGAATAGTCACAAGGGAAGTACCTACCTTTACTAAAGAGTCAAGAATAGCTTCACAGAAGAGGTGACTTTTGAGCAACTCTGCATGGCAAGGAATGAGGATTTTCCAGGTGGACAGTGAGGGAAAGGGAATTCCAAATCAAACAAAGGGCATTTGCAAAGAGAGAAAGTCACAACACACACAAAGCTAGTACCTCCAGTGTGGCTAAAGCCCAAAACATTAGCAACATTATAAAGAATCGTAAAAGGCCTAGTGTTCTCAGTTGGTTTATTTCCTTAGTGGGGTGTTTTTTTTTTTTTCTTCTTTTTGATATTTCTCTCCAACTTCTATTCTTGGCAGGTGGAAATTGAACAAAAAAAGAGTTTGAAGCCAGACTTTGAAGGAGAAGAAGTGGAAAATCCCAAGGAGTGTGGGGTCCAGTGATGAAGCTCTACTGCAGAAGCCCAGATCCAACAGTCACTAAAGGATATCTTCCTGAATAGCTGAAGTTCAAGTCAGTACCTGCCATGGCCACTCAGTGTTGGGGACAGTGGATGGTCCTTCCTGTTTGCAGTTACCTGCATTTTAACAGGAAACCTCAAGGTGGTTGCTTGGAGAGACTCTCCTCACGCCAGAAGCACCTGGTTCACCTGACTTTGGGGGCTTATTTTCTAAGCCTCCTTGTCTGGCTCTGCCTATCCTCAGCACTTGGCGTGGTTTGATGTGACTGTTAGAGTCAGGAAAAGAACCTCCCACATCAGTGTTGGCACAATTACCTTCTGATGTTCATCTGTCATTTACATGAGTTTCTGGAAAATAGAGTCTTAAGAAGTGAATTAGCCAAGACTCCCTCCCTGTAACCCCTCTAGAAAAACTTCAGAAAAATTACAAAACAAATTTCCTCTTTGGGTCTAGTAGGCCTTTCATAGGTGTCTCCATTCTTTCAGTATTAACACTATGCACCAGACGTTTCTGAGACTTTCCAACCTGGTTCTAGAGTTCTAAGAGTGAAACACTTTTTCTATGTAAGGTTTTGGTTCCAGGGTTCACCATCCTGCACCACAGTCAACAATGGACAAAGCACGGTAGGGTTCCTTTTTCTTCTGTGATTAGTTCCACATTCTTCAAAAAGGGAAAGCAACATTGAGCTTATTTTTCTTCATTCTGGGGAAAATGGTCATTAACTGACAAATTATATTCAAGTCAGAAAATAGTTTCAATCTTGGTGGATTCCCAAATTCACATTTAAAAACAATAGAGGCCATTTCTGATTCCTAAAAACAAGTGGATCAATGTATTATACCTCAGTTTTGTCAAGGGCATTTGGGAGTTCTTTTTATACCTCACGGACAAGAGATAGTTGCATGTCTCTTTGACTCAAACTTTATAGAAAATGTAAGCTGAAAAGATCATTTTCAAAAGCGTTCCTAAATAAGCTTGAAAGAACTTTCCCCCTAAATTCAGAGTTTGATAATCACAATGTCATAACAAATCTAAAAGGCAGAAGATGCTGGGGCAGAGATTGAGAAAAGCCATATTTTTCTAACATTAGGAACATTAAATCCTTCTTCCAACAGTTTAGGAGTCTTTTTCCCCTTCAATTGTTCTCGTTCACATTCTGCACCTAAGTGTCTGGTTTATACCTTGGTGTTTCTTACCCTACAAGGAACTACACTATCCCAAAGGGAATACCTGCCTAGTAATGTAAAAGCAGCTTCTATTTGCCTTCCTATTTCTCTCACAAAGAAAGCACCTTATTGGATTGGTAGATGACACATAAATAGACACTATATCTAGTGCTGACTAGCAGATTCAGGATTAACTTACTCAAGGAACATCCACTGAATTCTAACTACCTACAGACACTACGATATAGAAATCATTATAATTTTTTAAAATACGTGAACATAAGACTGAAACTAAAAGGATGAAATTGAATAGGCATTAATGAGGATCCTCCTATTCTGAGTTTTTCAAATGCAACCCTCTTTTTAAGTACCTAGTGGTGTGCTTGTGTGTGTGTTTGCAGATGTGTGTTTATATGTGTATGCTGATTGGAAGGGGGTTGCAAAATCCTGGTTTCATTGCCATTCATACAGAAATGTTTTCTTAGGGAAATGTGAGTTCAGTTTTGAATAAGGACTCAAAACTGACTATTCACAGAGTTAATGCTTTCAAGCTGTGATACAGAAGTGCAGGGAACCTTGCATGCTGCATTCGTCAGTCCACATTTGTGTGGAGGGTTGGATTCATGCTGGGTACCATATTTTAAGAGACATATTTAAAAAAACTGATAAGTCCAGAGGTGGGTAACTAGGGTTTGAAGGATCTGATTATATAAGGAACAGGGAAATAGTTGCCCAGGAGTATAGAAACCATAGCTGAAAGGAAAGTACAGAGACGGAGGGAATGATATAATTGCCTTGAAATTTCTGTTGGGTTCTAAAAAGGAAAAAGAATTAGACTTATTCCACATAGTTTCAAAGGGCAAAAAAAAGGAATAAAGAAGAACTTTATAGATGACAGATGTTTATATCAATATAAGAAATAATTTTCTAATAAGAGTTGTTCTAAAGAAGAGTGGTCTCATGTCCCTGTGATACCCAAAGGCTAAAAGACCTATTTATCCCAGAATCTATAGAGGAACTCTTACATTGGGTTTGGTCTGATGACTACCAAGGTCACTTCTGCATATAGGGTTAATCTCAGTAGTGATAGGACTCTCAAACTCTCGTTGCCTTCTTTTTGACAAGTGACTTTTCATGCTCTTTGAAATAGAGTGTGGTCCCCGGAGGACTTTGTCAAGTGAGAACTCCAAGATATATTCCTTCCTCTGTTGCTCTAAAGGCACATGAGAAGTCCTCATAGAAACATCAAAATAAGATGAAGCGTTGTCAAGGCAAAGGTCATCCCAAGGTTAGCAGCCTCTCAAGATCTCTGCCTTCCCTGTTTATCATCACCACATGCGTATTGCTTGTTGGATCTTTTTATCAAGAGCTCATAAAATTCCTTTTATACTATCTATTTTCAGTAAGCACATTATTAATCTCAAAAAACCTATCACTTTGTTTTCTTCATTTTGCTTTTTCTTCTATTGTTCTTAGGAAACTGGTTAGTAGTAGCATTTAGGGTTCCTGGGATAAAACTATATATATATAGATAGATAGCTATATATATATGTATTATAGGCCTACTCTTTTTTTTGTTTTGCTAATAACCTACATAGGAAATACAGTTGGACAAATTACTTTTTTAACATGCAGATTCTAAGTTTGCCATCCTGGACCTGGATTTGTTTGTGTTTGTGATCACAAATAATCCTTATCTATATTATCAATAATGTGAAAATTTTAAAAGCGAATTCATTTTACCACCACATGGTATTACTCTTAGAACACAAATCAAATATCACATGCTATCAAGAGCTACGGTTTCTTTTGATTATGGCTTGTTATGTGACTTTATTGCAAAAGAGGGTAGGAAATTTCTTCTGTCAAGCCAGAAAATATTCAATATTGGGAGGGGTAGAGGACCACTGAGACCCTTTGCCACCCTTGCAAACACATTCCTAGTTCTTTCACAGCAAAATTTTATATTCTGGGCCTCCCTGGTGGCTCAGGGGCTAAAGTCTCAGCACAATCAAGCTACCACCAGCTACTGCAGCCTGAGTTCCATCCCTAGCCAGAGAGGTGACCCACATGGCACAGCAGATCTCTCCTGTCTCACCCACCGCTCCCCTCAGCAGTATTCTGCTTCCTCTTGTTCTGCTTCCCATTCTGTATCTGGTGAATCCTCTCATGCTCTGACTGCTAGCCTACACTCCAGTTCTTGTATGTGTAAATAAATAAAATAAGTGTTTTAAAAAATTTGCATCACTCTTATTAAACATTATATGGATAGGTGTTTGTTTTCCTATTTGGTCCTCCACACCTGTCTTACTTTCTGAATTATTGGCAGGACTTAACATTTTGAGAATACTTTTCATTTTAAAATATTTATTTGAAACAAGAGTTATTCCTATACAAATATAGTGGGCAGGCAGTTTATTTCTCGCAGAGCCTCACGTTCCCAAGGAATGTTTCTATGAATGCAAGGAATGTATCTTATTTTTTATTTTTAATACATAGCACAAAACTCAGAATATACAGGTTTCAGTCACCTTAAATCCTTGCTCATAGGGCAAACATTAATAAAATAAAGGGGGCCTTCCTGGTGGTGCAGCCAATTGAGTACCACACTGTGGAGCTTCCATGGCCACTGCAGTGCGAGTTTGATCCCTGGCCAGGGAGGTGACCCACATGGCGCAGCAGACCTCTCCTGTCTCACCCACTGCTCCCCTCAACAGTGTATTTCAGTTGATCTGCTTGTTCTGCTCCCTGCTCTGAACCTGGTGAATCCTCTCACACTCTGACTCTGGCCTATACCCCAGTTCTTGTATGCATAAACAAATAAATCTTTAAAAAAAAATAAAATAAAGGGAAATAATTTGGTATATACCACATGTTCACTGAAACAATAGTGACCTTGATACCCTAGAACTACTTAAACCCTAACTTATCATCCAATATAAAAGCCAACAAGGCAGCAAGCTAGAGTATTTTTATTTTCTCAAGGACTTAAGACAATTTTTCTCCCCTTTAATTCCTATTTATTTACTATCATCTAGTGATAGACACATAGACACTTAAAATGCAGCTGAATTTGAACTATGATGTACCTTAGTCATATTGAAAAACATTTTTGTGCCCACAGATAGAGTAGCACAGATACTGTCCACAGCAGATTATTGATTCAGTTTTGTTCCTACAAGTCAAACAGATCTGCACACTGGAACTTTCCCTGTTGGAACCAGCAGGAGAAGAAAGTGGATAGAGGGCACAGCCAGGCTCCGTGAGCGAGGCCTTTGTCACCCACCTTCGCCACGGACCATTGTCAGTGTTATTTAGTCACCAGAGTCAGAGTTTGTAAGGCCAAAGCTTGTGAGGTGATTTCAAGGTTTCTGAGCTGATTTATGTCGCATAGTAAGTTTTACAGTGGGAAAGCAGAGGATGATCTGAAATGTTTCCAAATCAATCTGAAATTGATTTGAGTAGGAGATACCACTATCTAAGCTGCTTTTAGAAATTCTCTGCTGGTAACTTTAACTTTTCTGTGAATGATGCTGGTAAATTAATTCTAGCATATCCTGAGCTTAGGTTATGTCAAGAATGCCACTGAACAGGAAATTCAAGCAAAACTGACCTCAGAAATTAAATCTACCAAAATCATCATCTACTAAGTGATTCATCTCTAACACTGTACTACCAAACCCATCCAACCATGATAGCTCTTTGTCTAAAATGAGTCATGGCATTCTTGCCAAGTTCTAAAGAATTTTTCTAACCCTTTCCAATGTCTTAAGTGCCAATTCCCTAAAAATCACTATTTCTTAATTTTATTCTTTGTAAATGAAACCTGCTCTGGATATTATGATGCATATTTATCTTTTTAAAGAACTAAAAGTGAATGAGATGGATAAGGCAAACGGAAATGTAAAATAGAATGTGTGTGTTAGTAATATTTTGCCATGCATTAAAGCAGGAGTGTGGAATATTGGCTACCTTCTAGTGTGCCTTAGCAAGTCAGATAAGTGACTGGTCCTAATTTTTTGTTTTAAAAATTAAAAAATAAATATAATTATGGACTTGTAATTATAGACCTATAAAGGTAGACACTATCCATAGGAGTGTGTTTGGTAGTGCTGGAAAGAGGCAAATAATAATTGTAAGTAATCAAAAGCTCTAGATTCAAAAGAATAGATTTAAAAAATTTCAATATGAAAAGAAATATAAAGAGATGGCAAATACTGCATTGACCACCTATTCAAACTACTTGAATGAGAGAACAACTCTTAAAGTTAAATATAAGGAGCTCTAGGAAAAGTAAAAGATTGCATAGCAGGGATAAACAATACAATTAATAGGGTTCAGCAAGTATTTATCAAGAATCTGGTCAAAGTGCCATGCTAGCAGCCAGCTTCCCTAAAGGGAACAAAGGTTAAACATGGGGACATTGAGTAGTCATGGAGGGAATGCCCATGAAAACTGGGATTTCTATGCATCTTTAAAAGGGACAGTCATTGAGATAATCTCTATGTTTATTAAGTGACTGGCTATTTCCCTATTGGCCTAAAGTGACTCAGCTGAGCAAGTAAGGAATGGACTGGTTTCCTTCAGAGTCTTTCCAACTCCACTTTTATTGGTCATTTTACAAAATATTCTTTGGTGCCACTATCACTGATACTTCATGTCAATGGGACTCTTCACATAGTCTTAAGTACCAAGATATATAAATTTTCAAGATTAGGAAAAATCAGCTGGTCTCTCTTTTCTTTTTATCATCTCTACCCCTTATCATCTTCTCAGACAACAGAAACAGAAAAATGCAGCAATCTTCTATTTTGCAGTTGCCTTCAAAGCAGAGATTAAAATGGAGGATCAAAAGGATGGTGAAGATCAGAGTTACCAGTGGCCAGGAAGGCCCTCCAGCATCACCCAGCACAACAGTGGCTGTGAGTCTCCAAAAGGAATGTTAGGATTTGGGTGCTACTTGAAGCAGAAATAGGTCTAACACTTCCTGGTACTGAGGCCATGTTAGGATGATCACTGATTTATAGCTAGGTCCTTTCATACAAAGGACTGCAGAAATTGAGTGAGTGAAGAGGAAACATGCTATAAACATTTTGGGACTATTTGTAAGTTATGGCAAAATGAGATGCAAGAAAGGGCTGGTCCTCCTTATCCTTGGTATCTCTTAGTAACATGAAACGAGTTAAAAACAAACAAACATTAAACATAGCATCTCCTTTGTGGTATGTTAGTGTGATTTTAGTTTCTTTTCAAAGTCTGGTCAAATGCAATGGATCAGTTCCAACCAGACAGAGCAAGAAATTCCAGCACCCGGGCCTCCCTGGTGGCGCAGTGGGTTAAACAATGCACTATGAAGCAAACCGCAGTTACTGCAGCAGAGTTTGATCCCTGCTGCCGGCCAGGGAGGGGACCCACATGGCGCAGCAGACCTCTCCTGCCTCGCCCGCTGCTCCCCTCAGCAGTGTACTTCCATTGATCTGCCTGTTCTGCTCCCTGCTCTCTGTGGTGAATCCTCTCACCCCCCCCACACCTCTGGCCTGTACCCCAGCGCATGTATGCATAAATAAATAAATCTTTAAAAAAAAAAAAAAGAAATTCCAGCACCCTCTTCCTGTTCTGTCCTATGCTCTGCTTCGGCTCAAACCCTCCACGCTGATTGTGAACATTGTCAAGTCACACTGCAACTGACCCGTTAAGCACCTGTCTCAACTCCAGGTGCTTCAAGATCACAACCCCATATGCTATCTAAAGGGACCAGTTGTGGGAAAACAGAAGGGCAGTTAAATCCTATTAGTATCCTGTAGGGCCAAATGGTCTGAGGATTTGAAAGTATGGCAGTGAGAGAATAAAAGAATATTGAACTCTGACCCTAAGTCAATATTCAGTTAACTTTTGTGTCCTCCTGCCAATAGAGTCTGGAGAAAACTTTACTATATTCAAAAAATTAAACAGAATCAGTGTTTTAGCCAGGAGTGATGAAGAACAACCACTTGTCACCCTTCACTTTTATAATGTCTATAGTGATTTTTAATGTGTAGGGATAAATGAATGCAAGATCCAACGAATGATTCAGCTCATGCAAGGCTTGTATTTTACTTTATCATTTGCCCTAATTTGATGTAACTTCTTTCATTATTGTGATTAATTTTATGTAAAACCAATCTATGTTAAAAAATATATGTGCCTATGTAATAAAGTCTACACACTGGCTACTGTAGAACTGAGGTTTTGTTTTCAGTTGTTCTTCTGATTATCATTTGTAAAACCATTTTTTGAGCTATGAATATGAGCAATTAATAAAAATGTTTAAACAAAGTTCATCACTGTGCAACACTTAATGCAGTCAGGCATAAGGAAAAATAATATTAAAAAGGCCTATCACCCAATTAATACAATTAGTTTTCATAAACTGAAAAGCTAATAAGTTAAATGTATCATGTACATAATTTAGTCAATTCAAGATATACTTATTGCATTCCTTGTTGGATACTTGAGGACATGTTAAGGATGATCAGTGATTTATAGCTAGGTCCTTTCATACGAAGGACTACAGAAATAGAGTGAGTGAAGGAAACATTCACTAAACATTCTGGGACTATTTGTAAGTTAATGGCAAAATGAGATGCAAGAAAGGGTTGGTCTTCCCTATCCTCACTGTCTCTTAGTAACATGAAACAAGTTCTGAAAAAAAAATTAAACATGTACAAACTACAAAATAGCATCTCCTTTGTGGTGCCTGATTTTGTGCCCAATTCTATGAGAAAAGAAATACCATCCTTAAAGTTGTATTGACATCTAAAAACATGTAAGTGAGAAATATACACGAGCACATAATGAAATGACATACTTGCATCGTGGTCCTGGCATATAGTCAGTGCTCAGTAGATAATTGTTTAGTCCATTGATGAATCCAAATAGCTGGTGTTAGCAGAAACTCACATAGGAAGTAAATCAAAATGAACTAGAATACTTGGGAAGTATTCACAAGAAAGCTCTCTTTTAGGTGAGGCCTAGCGGTGGGAGCAAAATTTAGCTTGGTGGCAAGAGGAAGTGAGTACAAGGTTGGGAGGAGGCAAGTAAAGATGATATACTGGCTTAGTAGCAGATGGGCCTGTGTTAGGTATTTTGGAGCAGAGGAAAGATTATAGAAAGAAAATAATTGAATTTTTTTTGAAGTGAACAAGGCAAGAAAGAAATTTGTGTTTTCTGTAGAGAACTTATTGCAAAATATAGATATTTACAGGGGAGAACTCAGACCAGTTCAGTAACCCTTGCCATTGAGAAATTCTGTCCTGAACGGAACATGTAGAATTTTGCAACCTAGTTAGTATATAATTAACTAATATTAGTAACTGATATCAGGTGAATAAAAAAAAGGGTTAATAGCCAATAAAAGCATAAAATTTTCTTAAGTTAGGGATTCAAAGGAAAATTCTTCTTCCCACTATTCTTCCACACCTATCTGTCAGAGTCCTTTTGAATAAATTTTAAGACCTAATTGTCTCAGTTCCACATTGTTATAAGGTTTTAATTTTCTAAGGCCCCCCTTGCCTTTACTATCCCTGTATAATAATTACTCATGTAACTGAATCCAAGCATGTGCACTGATGTTCCTCAGGATATGGGAGAAGAGGAATTGAGGATGAGAGGATGTGAAGATAAGAATTTGAATGTCCGGGCCTCCCTGGTGGCGCAGTGGGTTGAGCAATGCACTGTGAAGCAAACCGCAGCCACTGCAGCACGAGTTCGATCCCACATGGCGCAGCAGACCTCTCCTGCTGTGCCCGCTGCTCCCCTCAGCAGTGTACTTCTGTTGATCTGCCTGTTCTGCTCCCTGCTCTCTGTGGTGAATCCTCTCACCACCCCCACACCTCTGACCTGTGCCCCAGTGCTTGTATGCATAAATAAATAAATAAATAAATCTTTAAAAAAAAAAAAAGAATTTGAATGTCCACAGTCTCTTTTGTCAGCTCTGATTTGAAAATGTTCCCAGCTTCTTAATCATCCCTGACCATCTTCTCTTTTATTCTCCATGCGGGAACATTCCCTGTATTCCCACCATAATATTAGTTAAGTAGTGCTTACACTCTGATGCAACCTTGCACTAAGTATTTTACCATTAATGAAGACAGCCCCCTCTCTTCATTCTGCAAGGCATGAAAGAGGATTTACAAAACAGGAAAGAGCTGAAAACTGACTATCAGACATCCTTTCTCCTGAAGACCATTGCGAAGGATCCTTCCTAATTACCTTTCTGTTGCAGCTATATTGAGTGAATGGAACCAACACCTCAAATTCTCAAGCTGCTGTTTCTGACTTTTAAGGGTAAACTGAAAACTCTAAAATCTTACGAAAAGATTAAATCTGGGGCCTCCCTGGTGGTGCAATGGGTTAAGCAATGCACTGTGAGGCAAACCGCAGCCACTGCAGCAGGAGTTCGATCCTTGCCTAAAGTCTGTGAGGTAACACACATGGTGTGGCAGATCTCTCCTGCCTCACCTGCTGCTCCCCTCAGCAGAGTGCTTCAGTCGATCTGCCTGTTCTGCTCCCCATTCAGTCTCTGATGGATCCTCTCACCTCCCGTGCCTCTTGCCTTTACCTCAGCTCTTGTATGTGTAAATAAACAAATCTTCAAAAAAAGGACAGAAAAGATTAAATTCTAAAGTCAACCCTCTCGAAAGCCAGTTAAATTCTCCATTTAGTAAAGTAGATTAAGGTGTAAATCTTCTTTAGTGAAAGTCACTCTGTGACCCTCAGTTATTTCAGTTTCTTCATGGACGATGCTGATCAAGTCATTGTGACAAAAATTCTCAATCACTTCAACAAAGTGTACCAGTTCATGGTCAATATGGGGAAGTCATTAAATGAGTCACCCAATTATTTCCTGAGTTAACTGATGTGAATGCACAGTTTCAAGCTTGACAGCATTCTTTACCTACTTCATGGACCAACTGCATGAACTGGCAGACCAAAAACTTGAATAGAAGTGTAATGGGAGTCCACTATACTTCATTATGTGATGCAATTTTAATTCTACTTCATGGTATCCTGTCATGGATGTATTTAAGTATCTTTCTAAACCAAAGAGAATTCTACTTTAGATCTCCAAAAAGAACTTGTATAAACCCCACCATTTTTCTCTTGATATCTCAAACATTACAGGGAAGAGTTTTTTAAATATTTATTTTGTGTAAGAACTGGGGAGTAGAACAGAGGTACAGGGGTGAAAGGATTCACTAGAGACAGAGAGGGGAGCAGAACAGGAGGATCTACTGAAACACACTGCTGAGGGGAAGCAGCAGGCAGGAGAGGACAGGTCTATATATGGTTAGCTCCCTGGTTGGGGAATCAAACTCAGGCCATAGAGGTGAGTGCGCTGAGATTTAACCCTAGACCGCCAGGGAGGCCCTACCGATAAAATTTTTGAAAGATGGGCTCCCTGGTGGCCTAGGAGTTAAGTTTCAGCACTATTCTCGACTAAGGCCTGAGTTCAATCCGCATTCTGCCTCTGGTGAATTCTCTCACCCCCTGCACCTCTGGCATCTCTCCAGTTCATCTACCAAAAAAAAAAAAAATTCATTAAAGAAAGAAAAATAAAAACTTTGAAATGAATGAAATCAAAACACTTGTACTTTTTTCCCTTGACACTGCTAGTCTAGACCAAGACAAGAGAACTAGTTAAAATTTGTTCAAATTTATTCACTTGTTGAGAGTAAATTTCAGGATCCATAATATTTTTTCTTCTTCTGTCCCTCTCATCCCTTCTATTCTTTCTTGTTAATATGCATAAGTCCACAGAGTCTAGACTAATCTGGTAGCAGTGGAATCTGAGACTGAAGTGGTTTCCAATTATTTCTGCCATGTTGGTGTTTTTTTAAATGAACCCTTGTTTCACATCTCATCTGCTGTTTCAGTGTTTTCTATTTGTTGAGTATATCCTCATTAGAAAGCAAAAATGAACCAAGAGAAATGACTTTCTTTGTATGTAGCAAAAACACACCAAAAAACAAAAAAACAAGTATAACTCAACATACAATTGACTACGATTGAAATTCGTAGTTTATTTTACTTTAGTTTAATTTTCTTGTGATCTTGCAATCAGCTCCCCCTTCACATCTGAGCCACCGAAGTCTGGAAAGTCTCTTTACTCTTGCTTTTCTTTCTTTTTGCAAGTCAGGTTGTTGCTCTCAAGAATGCTCCCAAGAATGTTAATTTTCCTGATTCACTGGGCAATACATGTTTATCCTTTTTACTCTGTTCCAACACTTTTAATAAGGAATGGCAACTGCCGGAAAAAAAGAAAAAAGCTTAGTGCAAAAGGGAGGATGCAAGTACTTGGTGACCAGACTATTTCATGGGGCATGGGGAGGAATAATTAGCAATTTAGAAATGCTGAACCTGAATAAAAAGGATCTAATTTCTAATTTCTCCCTGAACCCTAAAGAAACTCTCCAGTGCTATTGCTGTCTGTCTCTACCTCTACCCCAGTCCCCTCCCAAGATGGTCCCTGGACTGGGGTCAAGGATGGAAAAGAAGGGTGGAAGAGAGGCTTTGGAGCAAGAGGACCAGCTGGGTTCTGGATTATTTACAGAATGAGGGTTATTGTCTGTAGATCATTTGATTAATTTTAAAAAATTGAAAGGTGAAAAGAAATGCTGAACCTGGTCATAGTTATTCAACAAGTCTTCCAGTAGCCTATCCCAAGCCCACTGTTTTAAAATAAAAAGTTGCTATTTAGTTTGCTACCAAAATACCAAGTGAGTTGCCCACCAATTTCTTCTCCTGAGATTTTTAATTCTGAATTTAAAGGGTACCTAAGATATCAGTCTGCTACTCAGTTTGGGAAAAGTTAAATAATAAAGTCTATGTGATTTGTCCAAATAACCTAAGACAGAAACGGCATAACCAAGCAAAAAGAGCAAAACATCATGACACCTACCCTCAGAGGCCACTCACTAATAAAAGCATAAATGGACCTGACTTGATCCCTCCCTTTCTTCCTCTTTTACCTCCTCCTCCTCCTCTTCGTAATTTGTTGACCCTCCTCTACCTCATCTCTTCTCTTAATACATTTAACTTCCCTAACTAGACACAAAGCACAACATACATATTTTTCAGTACAAAACTTTATCAATAAATTTCATTTAACCCATAAATTCCTTTGTTAGCCCAACATGCTTCCCTGTACATTACCCAACAGTCCCATCGATGTTAAGCACTCTGCAATGTGCTTTATATGTGCTACTTATTTAATCCTCACAGCAATTATTAAATAGATAGCATAACTGTAACTGGAAGACCAGAGTTTGGGTCACCTGTCACCACTGAATGCCAATAAAGTAGAGACAGTAGTTGAATCTTTAAAGTGTGCTTTAATCAGACAGCCGGCAATCTAGAAGATGGGTGGGTAATGCCCGACAGAAAGCACCGTAACATTTCATTTCCAGTTACCTTGTTATAGTGAGTTGAGCAAAGACAGTTCAGCAGTAAGCAGGCCTTCATGCTACCAGGAGACTGTGATCTCCAGCCCCAGGAGGTCCTTATCGCCTTCCTGGACACCTAGCCTCAGGCTCGTCCCTCTGTGCTGAGGCTGTTCTTCATATAGACTGGCTCCCTGCACTCCTCCAGATAAGTCCTTGGGCTAGAAAATTAATTTAGAGCAGACAGGCCATAAGCAATATGTGTGCAGATTTCCTACTAAACCAGCTTAGTGTCTCACCTGATCTCCTCGCCTCCCTAGTCTCTATTGTTACTGTCCTTATTTTACAGGTTTTTTTTTTTTTTTTTTAAAAATCTAGGGCACAAAGAGATCTAACTCATTCAAGATTCATAAAGTCCATGGGTCGTGGTACTTGTCTGACTCAAGTCCACACTCTAATTTGTGTTCTGCTCAGCCATATCTACAGGAGGTTCTAAGTGGCTTGACCATGTTCCAGTTGACAGCAATGAATAGCAAAGTCCTCTGTCTAATCAACATAGTAGTTGATCCAGTCTGTGGATCAACAGAAGTATCCACTCTGTGAGATTTAAAGGACAGAGGTAAGTGAAACATGGGCCAGCTCGCCAGCAACACCCCGTTCAGAAGATGGTTTTGATCCCAGAGCCCAGTGCAGCCCTGTGACATTTCAGTTTGCATTACAAAGGTGTACCCTGCTTTCTGGACCGACAGAGCCTCACATCAGAGCACAGGGGTTAGTGCAAGGAGATCAAGCACTGGATTTTGCCTCGCAATAAAAGAATACTTCCTTCTCAGAAGTGTTCTTTTGTGCAAAGGGTGTATGTTGGTTCCACAGTTGGTACCCAAAGTATGAGCTTAAGGAGATCTATTTTTCAGAGATAAACAAGATAACACCTGAAGCCTAGAACTTACAAAAACGCAAATCCATATATAAGGAAATACTGAAGTAGGAGTTGAATGTTTAATATTTCACTTCAATAAAAATGTGAATAAAAGGTAGGAAAGGAAATGAGTGTGCAGGAATAATGTATAAAGTTGTTTGAGGGGAAAAGAGTGGATGATTAAGTGGCAAATTAAAGAACCAAGGACCTATGGAGAAAAAGTACATCTTTAATATGGAAACTTTAGGAAAAGGTGACATGTAGAATAACATGCAGAAATGTTCTGCAATGTAGTTGCAACAAGAAATATTTTACAAGCATTTATAAAGCTGCATTTGTCATGAGACAACATAATATTTCCCCACCCCATGATATTATCATCATCAACAATAACAAACATTTAGAGAATTTTTAAGATCAGCAAAATACTTGGTTTTAGTCCCTAATTATCTCAAAACTATAAATATTGTCATTCTTGCCTTCAAAAAGAATTAAACATAAGACGGCAATGTATATAATACATGGTACAAAAGACAAGCACTAAATAAATGGTTTGATTAACTTACTGCAATCAGGGGAAAGATTTAGAGAAAAGATGGGTTTTGAGCCTGCTCTTGAAATAATAGGGTAACACTTCAAAAGGCAATGTGGGCAGGACAAGAAGCACCAGTATAAACTAAGTAGGAGGCTCACCGTTATGTAAGTATAGTAGGTAGACTTACATGTAAATGATGGTAAGAGTGGGAATAATAAAAAAGGCAAGCTGTATTTTCTCAAAACAAATGCAATGAACAGCAATATTACCAGTCCCACATATTCTTCCAGAACTTTCCAACCACCACCAAATGCTGGAGTTGGTTTCCCTACTTCTTTAATCTGGGTAGGCTTATGTCTGCTCCAACTAATAGAGCAGGATGAAATGATGCTCTGTGACTGCTAAGGCTAAGTCACGAAAGGACACAGCCTCCATGAGGCTTTTTTTTAGGATGCTCACCTGTGGATTTCAGTCATCGTGGTGTTGGAAAGGAATCCAGGCCATGTGGAAAGACCACATACAGATGTTGAAGTTGACAGCCTAGCTGGAAGGACTCAGTTGACAGCCAGAATCAGCTACAACAGACATGCATGGAGGTGTAGATGATCCCAGCTGCTGGACTGAGTCTTCCAGCAGAGGTCACAGAACATTTAACCCATGAATGTAATAATGCTTGTTTCAGGCAAATATGTTCTGGAATAATTTGCTTCATAGCCATAGTAACTGGGATAATAACATTGACTCCAGGTACCATATACTGTGTTGATACCTTACATTTTATATCAATTAGCTATTTTATGTAATAAACCACCTCAAGAATCCCAGTGGCTTAAAACAAGAATTTCATTATTATAGCTCACACATCTATGTGTCCTTTGGGCATTGGCTGACCTAGATCAGTCTCACTCATTGTCTAGATGTTGTCTAGAAGCACTGCTGGGCTTGTTGGGGCAATTTATTTAGGACAGATCTGCTCTACATGTCTATGATTCCTTCTCTTGGGACCAACAGGTTTGCTTGTATATGTCATTTTCATGGAGAGACAGCAGCAAGGAACAAGAGTGGGAACACATGAGACTTCTTGACGCCTAAGACTAGAAATGGCACACCATCACTTCTATGGACCAAATGAAGCCACATGGCCAGACCCAGTAAAAGAGGTAGGAAACTAGTCTCCACCTATGTATTGCACTGCAAAGCCAAAGGCAAAAGCAAAAGATTCATAAGGAGGGGTGAAGAATTGGAACTATTAATTCATCTACTACATATTTCATCTTTATAATTATCCACTAAGTACATTATTATCTCCATTTAATTCATTGCATTGAGGGCCTCTCTGGTGGCGCAGTAGGTTAAGCAACACACTATGAAGCAGACCGCAGCCACTACAGCACGAGTTCGATCCCTGCTGCCGGCCAGGGAGGGTGCCCACATGGCAAAGCAGACCTCTTCTGCCTCACTCGCCCGCTGCTCCCCTCAGCAGTGTGTTTCAGTTAGTCTGCCTGTTCTGCTCCCCACTCTGTCTGGTGAATCCTCTCACCTCCCGCGACTCTGGCCTGCACCCCAGCTCTTGTATGCATAAATAAATAAATCTTAAAAAAAAACCCAAAACCATTATTTTAAAATAATAATAATAATAATAATAATAATTCATTTCATTGACAAACCAAAGTCCGGAGACATTAAATAATGTTAGTTAACAGAAATTCTGGTGAGACTGTAAGCTACTCCTTTGGCTAGTTCATCACCCCAAATCATCTAACAGATGGCATAGCAGAAGGTGTCTTTCTTCATTCTTGCCAAACTCCCAACTGGCTGGGAGATGCTAACTCCCCCACTCTTTCTTTCTCTCTTTTTTAAAGATTAATTTATTTATAATGCATAGAAGAACTGTGGTGTAGTCCAGAGGTGTGGGTTTGTGGGGTGGGGTGGGGTGCGGTGGTTAGAGGATTCACAAGAGACAGAATGGGGAGCAGAACAGGCTGCTGAGGGGAGCAGTAGTTGAGACAGGAGAGATCTAATGCATCATATGTGGGTTAACTTCCTGGCTGGGGTTCAGGGAGGCCCCCCAACTCTTCCTTTCTTTTTCTTTTGAGATTTATTTATTTATGCATAGAAGAGCTGGGGTACAGGCCAGAGATGGGTGTGGTGGTGAGAGGAGTCATCAGAGACAGAGTGGGGAGCAGAGCAGGCAGACTGAAACACACTGCTGAGGGGAGCAGCAGGCAAGACAGCAGAGGTCTGCTGCGCCATGTGGGTCCCCTCCCTGGGATCGAACTCATGCTGCAGTGGCTGTGGATAGCTTCACAGTGCTTGCCTTTAATCCCTTGTGCCACCAGGGAGGCCCCACTCTTTCTTTCTTAAGCCAATTCTTGATCTTCTTTTAATTGAGCCTCAGGATGACAATCTCAACACACTTCAAGCGCTACTAGAAGTCCAAAACCTTTTTACCCTTCCACCCCAATTCACTCACAATTGATTCCTCTCTACTCAACTCCCTCAAGCCTTTCAGTACTCTCTGAAACTCACCTGCCATCAGTCTGTCTGTGATTGTGATATCCCGAATATTCTGCATATTCCCTTCACTTCTGGAAAAGTGCAACCCAGATTCCCTGACTGAAACCTGTTAATCCCCTAAGGCACAGCTTCCCTTCCCTTCAGTCCTTCAAAAGGATGTGTGTTTTCTATTATACTATGTACCTCTGGGCTTGGAGATGAGCTATAAGATCAGTATCTTCCTTGCTTCTAATGCACTTTTATAAATCCTTCCTCTTCCTCTTCCAAACTTAGATCCTTTGAAGTTCGTGCTATCAGACACTACAACCCAAAATATTGCTATCCTGATGACTGCCAAGTCTCGACTCATTCTTTGAAGATTTTGGCACTTAGCTATCAATGTTCCTCTCCATATTCTGCTGTCCTGGAAACTGAAATTGGCCCATTTAGTCTAGCTTCAGTACTAATTCTCTAAGGTATAATTTGTAGATTCACTAGCAGATTCAATTTACCTGCTATAATATATTGTATTAGAAAGCTGTTTGGAATTCTCTGTCATATCAGAAGTCTATCAAGTTGATGGCATATGAGTAAGAAGATAAAGTTAACAGATAAATCAAAAAGCATTTGATAATTAGAATATTTTTATAAAAATATCTGAGCAAACACCTTCATTTTCACCATTTTTGCCTGCCCCAAACCACAGCTGTTCAAGATAGGCATATATAGTTGAGATACAAGAATCAGAGAAGGAGAAAACATGTGTAAATTTATAAATGTATAACACCATGACATTACTTCTTAATACTGACCATCTTATTTTTTGTAACATATTTTTGTTGAGGTAACATTGGTTTACAACATTTTATATAATTTAGGGTACAGATTCACACCTCAACAGATGTGTTATCATACCATACTCACCTCCAAAGCACCCATAATCCTCCACCACGGTTCACTGGGCACCATTCTTCCTTACTTACTCTTTACCCTCCACTCTTCCCCTTTTACCACACGTTGGTAGATTAATGGGTTGAATTGTATCTTACCAAAACGATAGGATGATATCCTAATTAATCCCTAGTTAAGTCAGAAAGTGATCTTATTTGGAAATGGGCCTTTTTCAGAGGCAATCAAGTTAAAATGAGATCATTAAGGTACATCTTCATTCAAGTAATGGGATGCTTGTGAAAAGGGGAAATGTATGTAGACAGACATATCTGGTGGTCGGGAGCGCACCAGAGCACACTCCAGGGAAATGCTTGAGGGATGAGTTGTGGAGCAGGTTTAGCAGTGCACTTGCTATTTATTAGCAGTTATGAACAAGCATGATTGATTAAGTGACAATGGCAGAAGGAGCAAGGTCCAGGCAAAACAAAGTGTAGTCAGTTTTATGGGGAACAGAGAGGGGGACCTGTCAACCACATACATGGGAGAACCTCCTGTGAAGGTACTTGGTGTAATTTCTGAGCTACTTCCAGACTACATTAGACCATGACCACACCATCAGTGAAACGGCTACCTAGGTGTCCATGGTTGCCTTGTGATATGGGCCATTGGCTTAAGGCGGTCATACAGGAGTGCCTTATCCAGCACTTTCACACACACACATAGGTGCATGGAGAGGCCATACAAACACAAGTGCAGAGACTCTAAGTGGTAGAGGGGCCACAGACATACACAAAAGGAAATCACTGTAAAGACACAGAGAAAATATCATGTAAAGATGGAAGCAGAAATTGGAATGGTACAAGTACAAGTCACCACTAGAAGCCAGAAAGAGGCAAGGAAAGATTCTACTCCGAGTGTCAGACATTGTCCTTTGATTGGCATTACTGGGTCAACGGGCAGCGTATGTAATTTTGCTGTATATAACTGGGCCCATCTGTGACTAAGCAATTTGATAAATTCCAACTGATACATCAGTGTTAGTTTAAGGAGTCCTATTTCATGACAGCATATAATTATTATACTTCTATATAATGATTACATGGTATATTTACCACTGGAAGTATCAAATTCAGTCAAACTTCTTGTAGATAAATTAATCCTCGGTCATTGACAGCATTATTAAAATTTAATGATAGTATTCTATAAAGTAAGTTAAAAAGATCTTTCCCTTGATTTGGTGTTGTCCATGTAACTGTTACATACTTACCACTAATAACAAAAACATTCATCAAATACTTAACCAAGGCACTTTCTAGTATCTTTAATCTTTCCAACAGTCATAGGTGATGGCTATATTACATCTTAATCAACACAGGGAAATTTAGTTTTTGAAGAAGGTCTCACAGTAAAGTAGTGATAGAGTTAAGCCTGACTCCACAAAAAAACCTGCACTCTACACGAAAGGTTATTTATTTTCGCTGAGTCATCATAAGCTGGCTTCTATTATATTTTGGTATACAGAAAAACATTATAAGTTCATTTATTTAAGACATGGTACAGAAATTTCAACTTACAATTTAGAAGGGAAGATGAGAACAATAACAAATATTTTTAAAAACTTCACAGGTAGAAGTACTTTGTGTTGTCAACAATTTCTTCTTACACACTGCATTAAATATTATTGCACATGGAAATCAATTTTTTTGTATAAAGATCTAAAATCCAGGTGAAACCTGGAAATAGTGCGATTTTTCTTGTATTCATCGGTGCTTGTGATATCTTGAATCAATGTTGTGATTATACACTACACTTGGTGACAGGTACTTTCACTAGGGTATGTTTGAAATGTAACATCTTTCCTCTTTACTTTTGTGTCCTCCAAAGTGCCCAATACTACAGATAACTGGGTAAATATTAATCTAGCCCTCAAGCAATGTTGCAATTTAGAGTTTGTAGAGAGAGACGGACTCAGACAGAACCTCCAGAGAGTTTCCAAGTTTTAACGAGGCCAGGGCTGGGTTTCCTGCCTTAACCTAGTAACACTATTAAAGTATTTCATAGGTAAGACCCAATCAAAATAAACATTTCATTAATCCCCTTAGGAATAATTCTGTAGAGGGTAAATTTCACTGATTCTTTCCCAGGTCCCGTTTCAGTGGTCTCAAACTTGGTAGATGGCAAAACACTCCATCAATTAGTTAAGAATACAGTAAGGAAGAAAATGGGGTAGAAGGTGAAGGATTGCATGTACAACAAATAGCTGGGTGTGTATATAAGGAGGTAACAAGAAATTCTCCAGATCATAAGCAATGAAACTTAACAGGAATGGTATTTTTAATCTATCTTTTCTGGCACATGATCATGAAATATTAAATGAATTACAAATGTTGAAGGAATCATATATAATTTTATATATTGATTCCCTATGAATACTGTTTTCTTTAAAGTGTTCCTACACACTGCAAAGAGCTGAGAAACAACCGTGTGTTTTGAGGACATAGCGGATCAGATGGTATTAAAACTCCAAATTAATAGGTATTCTCTATACCCAGTCAAAAATTATCCACAGCTTCCCAGTTTGTGTGTTAATAACCTAGGTTCTCTTCCTCCGGGTCCAGGCAGGTTGCCTCTTTTCTGCTGTCTGGTATGAAGTCTGCTATTCTTCAAATCTGATTGCAGCAGCATACAACTGTTGTTCTGCTTTGCTTTGCCTTTTGGGAACAAACTCCCTCACTCACGCCAACTATATTCCGGGTCTCTGGACCTTCCTAGGGATAAGAAAATGAGGTGCATTCTCTGTTCAGCGTTAAAGATTGATATTAAGGCTGGATTTGAATTGTACTTCGGAACATGGACATCTTCAACCCTCTCGCCCAGTGAGCGGTCAACGAGTTGGTGGTCTCAGGTAGGTGTTTGAAATGTCATTATTTGCTGAGCAGCCACGTTATTATAAAACCAGAAAGAATCCCAAAACTATCGTACCGTCATAATGCAGTGGTCGGTGTTTCGGGTTTGTGTGTGTATGTGTGGTTCCATCAGTGAAAAGTCATTTCAAGTACTTAGGTTGTCAGGAAAGTTTACTTCAAAGACCTCACAGCTGCACTGGCGTAGGAAACATCTCAGCGGGTTTCAGGGTGTTATTAATTCAGGAATGTGTTAACAATGGACCCAAGTCAGCTTTCATCCCCTTCAAGAACAAGTACACCACTCCGCAGAGCAAAAGGCCCACCCCCCGCGAGTGGCGCGAAAGCCCCGGGGCTCGCAGTCCGCGCTTGGCTCACGCTCCAAGATGACTCCGCATTTAAAATTCGGGTCTGAGTCCCAGCGCGCTCGGGGCCGGAAGCTGGACCACGTGACCATCCCTCAGCGGCCATGCCTAACGAGGCAGCTGCCCCCGACCCTTCCACCTTTCCTAGCTCCTCCAACGCGGACCGCGGAAGCCCCTGACGGGATGCGACCCCAGCGAACTCTGAGCTCCGGTCACCAAAACGCACGCCTTTTTCAGCAAGGTTTTGCCAGCTCTCTGTTGCAAAGGAGGGACCGGAGACTTCCGCCTGGCTGCCAATTACGTGATCGCGCGAGACTTGAGGAGGCGCGGCTTGACTCCTCCACTCCGATCCCTCGGCTCCGCCCACCCGACTCGTTCGACGGCGCGTGACGACGCGGCCCGCGGTAGCCTCCGCACGCGGCTCTCGCGGTGTCTCGCACTCAGCCCCGCCCACTTCTGCCCCCGCCCTTTCCGCCCCTCCCTCCCCCTCCGCCCTGTCTCTCGGCGGCAGCGGCGGCGGCGGCGGCTCGCGCAGCTCGTTGGCTCACTATATAAAGGGGAGAAGCGGGCGGACCGGACGGCTGGAGCTGCAGCCGGTGGCGGCAGCGGCGGCGCGGGGAGCGGCGTCCGGTGGTGGTTTCCTTGGCGCGGGGTGGGGAGCGGGCAACGCCCCCCGGACCCCTGAAGGGTCGTGGCTTTTTTTTTTTAAGGGCGATTCTCGAGGTTTTTAGCTCCGGGAGGACTGCCCCCTCCTCCTCGTCTTCCTCTCACCGCTCCCCTCTAATCCTTCACGCTCCGATTTTGTTTCAGAATTTTTCCCCACTCTTGCGGTGCCTTGGGTCACCCTCCGGGCGTTTTGGTTTTTCTTTTTCTTTTTTTGGTTTTTATCCTGTTTTCTCGGGGTTGCCCCCCTATTGTTTGTGTTGTGTGTGGAAATGGCGAACTCGGCAAATACAAACACCGTGGTAAGGACGTGGTTCGTGGCCGGCGGGGGCTTCGTTCCGGCGGCAGCAACGGCCGGACCGGGCGGGGGCGGGGACGGCGGCAACTCCCGGCCTCGACTCTCCTCAGATGCCCGCGCGGCCGCCGCCGCCGCCGCTTCCCGCCTCGGGCGGAGCGGGTCGGGGCGCCTGGCGGCGGGCGCGGGGGGGGCGCCGAGGGCTCGCGGCCGGGCGGGCGGGGCGGGGGCGCCGGCGGGGCCTGGGGCCGCCGCGGGGCGGTCCGGGCCGCGGAGGCGGTTGGGCCGGGGCGCCGGTCGGACGGGCGGAGAGCCGCCGTTTCCCCGAAGTGGGCCCGGCCGCGCTGGCTCGAGAAGGGCTCCCCGAGCCGCCGCGAACAAAAACCGTGTCTGGGGAATTGGGCGAATCCCCAGGACCCACCGCGATGCACTTTAGCGTAGCGGCAGGCTCGCGGCCACTTCGGGCGACTTTGGGGCTTTCTGGCGGTTGTGCTTCGGGAACCTTCACTGGGGCCATTTTATGTGTTTAAAAAAAAAAAAGGACGAAGGTTGAAAAGCATTTATCTCGGTTCCTTCCGAATCGGTAAAATGGCGAAGGGGAAGCAAAACCCCCATCGTATCTTCGACTAGCAAAAGCACCAGAACAAACCCCCCAAGGCCTACCGTGGTCTGAGTGCCCCCGCTTTCGGCTTTGAAATTCGCCTCCTTTCCCCCATTTGTCCCTTTTTGGTCACTTGCGATCACGTAGGTTTGCAAAAAGCAGTCACATAAATAACCTTTTAAGTCACCACCGCAGTGTGCTCACGAGTCCACCCCACTCTTATTTTTATTGTGACAATAAAACACGTTTTCGCCCGGTCCCAAATGCCGCAGACCAGCCCGCGGCCGCCCGACTCCGTACCGTTGGCGACTCGGGTCGATCCATCATGGCTGCGGCCGCTTAGCCTGCTTTTCACTCCCTGAGCCTTGTGGTCCTCCTCCCTTTGGCTGCCCTGTTTATATAGAGCCATTGCCGCTCTCTAATATAGACTCTGCCAGGATGGGAAGGTGCTTTTCAGGCCTACGTCACCGCCTCTCCATTTAAACACCAGATCCGGCTTTAAATAGTGAGAGCTGCTGAGCGGGGCTGGGAGGTGCGTGCTCCCGAGGCGAGAGGCAGGCGCGTGCAGAGCTCAATTTATGTCTAGGTCCTTTCCTTCCACTCATTTCGCACCTCAAGGGGGCTGCTGTCAGAGTCCCAAGTTTTTGTTTGCGTGCGACGGCTGGGATTAGCCATCTTGGTTCGGGGAAAACAATTGCTGTCCCTTCGTATTTTTAAAGAGAAATTTAGATCGAGAATGTTGTTGTAATCCTTTTTTGTATCAGAAGGTGCTTGCCTTTATTGTCGGGGATTTAGAAATTGCTTGCTTTGTTGTTAGCTGCAGAGGACTTGACTTCGACAGTATTTTGCTCATTAAGTATTTGGGTAATATGTTAGAAATACAGCTCCTGTTATTTCTTTTATGTTTTTCTCGACTAGATAATGGAATAATGAAGCTTTTCAAAGAAATAGTTTAGTGCTTAAAGCTTATCTATAAAGCTTGCCCGTAGTAGCTAACGTATAAGGAAATGAGAGTGAGGCGGTTTAGTGCAAACAGGATTAAAAAAATTTTAAATTCTAAACTGGGGTTTTTATTGCATTGTATATTAGTATGATGTCCAGTATAGAAATAAAATGATTTTTCAGTATTATACTATGAATCTTAAAAGGTACCTTGTATCATATGATGTTACTTATGGGCCTCTAATTTTATGATACCATTTTTTTAAGTCTGGAATGTCTGCTTTTTGAAAACCAGGACAGATTTAAATTATTTTGTATCTACTTTGATTCAAGTAAAGATCAGCGTTTTAAACAATTATTTGGAAATAGCGTATGTCAGTGTCCACATACCCACATATTTTTAAAGAGCAATAGTTTGAGAACTTTTAAAATTAAGAACGTTGCTGTATTCTTTGTATATTTCATAAATAATAAATTTAACTATACTAGTGAACCCAGTAAATGGCCAAGTTGTTGATTACTTAACATAAAAGAAAAATCTTAAAGCAGGTTAGAGTCATTAAATGTAGAGTGCCAGAAGAAAGCATATCTGTACCTATAGATATTTGGATCTCCAAGATGATTTTTAGGGGTGACTGACTTAACAAGCACCAAAACAACAGTTAGTTGCTATAAAAACAATTTATATTTTCAGTATACTACCAGTTATATGTTAGTCTGCCTTTCTGCATTGTCATAAGGAGTCATTATTGGCTCAGAAAATTTCTAAGTATATTATATTAATTCAGTAGTTAAATTGCTATAAATAAAATGATAGTCAGAATCAAGACGGTTAAAGTAAGGAGGCACTGTAAAGGTGTATGTTTTTACACACGAATAATGTTCAGAAAGGCAGTTTGACAAAATAAAAGCAAGTTGATGGAATCCAGGTATGAATTATTTTTCTGGTAATAATGAGAAGGAGCAAATGGTTTTAAATAATAGAGGTTAAGTTGTACAAGGGAGTTCATTTCAGTTTTTGAGAGATACACATTTTCTTAAAGCGTATGCCCCTGTGATGATAATATAGCTTCTGATAGAGATGCTAGTGAGACTTTTTGCTTGAGGTTTGCTAATGAGAGTAAGCCCTTGGTTTTATTGGATAACTAGTAACTTTTACCTTAAGCAAGATATAAAACACAAATAATGACAAAGTATTGAAAGAAAAAAGCTGTTAACTTTAACACTGATAATGGCTAGTATTAATAACCTGTGCGATTCTAATTTTATCACCCTGACATTAAATGTCTTTCCTCTGGCATGTTAAAAATAGGATATGGGCTGAGAAAATTGTTCTGTCTCCTACCCCCCCCCCNTGTCACCTACCCCCCCCCCCCCCCCAAATACTTCACACCTTTCACAGTGCTTTCACATTTTTTCTTTATCTTTCTGGAAGTCAGCCACTCTTCCCTCAATTCTCACCCAGCACAACAATAATGGTAATTAAAAATACTCTTCAAAAAAATCTTGGCTGTTCATGACTATTTACCTTAGCATCATCAACTCTCAGTTTACTACCAAGCAAATGATTGCCATACACAATATTCTCTAAAGTCTTAAGACATCCAAACCAAGCAAGGAATAATAGGAAGCAGACCTAGCAACCCATAAAGCTATTATTGAATCACAGGTGTTTTACTACAGTGACATAGGAAATCATAACTGGAAATTGTAGGTGCCTTATATGCAAAAGGATCTTTGTATATGCATTCCATTCCATAGTCTTAAAAGTCTTATTAAAATAGGCAGTCATCAAATAATCCATTTTAAATTAAATGTGTCTTCTAAAGTAACTTTTAGATGGTTGGAAAATAATGTTGTATTTTGAATTTGAGGAAGTATGTTATACTTTTAATATGTGAAAAGCAATCTTTTTCAACAGTTTTTCCTTTTTCCTTTAAAGCCAAAATTATATAGATCTGTGATAGAAGATGTTATTAATGATGTGAGAGATATCTTTCTGGATGATGGAGTCGATGAACAAGTTCTGATGGAACTCAAAACTGTGAGTTTTCCTTTTTTTAAAAATTTTAATACTCATACCATCCTAAAAAGAAAAAAATCCTCTTCAGAGACAGATCCTTTGTTTTTCCATAGGATATATGTTTGACTTTGTTGGAGGAGGCAGTAAAAGTAAAAGTCGCTGGGTTAAATTTAAACTTCACCACATATTCTTCCTCTGACTTTTGGCAAACTGTATTTTTGTTTCCTTATATGTGGGATGAGAATTAGTCCTACTTACCTTATAGGGTTGTTTTGAGGATTAAATGTAACAACCATATAAAATGCTTAGCATAGTGCCTGGCAGCGCATTAACTGTTATTATTAATGGACAGTTAAAGTCTACATTTTATAGTCTAATTACTTGACATACTTGCAAGATTTTTTTCCCATTTTTCTCTTTTTATGGTCTTAATGTGCCTATACGCTGTAGGGTATTGTGAAGATTGAATAAATTCTCAGTAAAAGAAGTTTATGTTTTTTAATATGATCCTTTTTGTAGACCAGGTGTTAGGTTTATAATAGGGGAACTGGGCATCTGTCTCTGGTATGTCCTTGGATTTAAGGAAAAATGTTTATATATTTAGCATTTGTGTTTTTGTGGTGTTGTAATGACTCATGAAATGGTTCTTGGGGTATGGTCCGTGGCCCTCTGGAATTTCTCCAGAGATTTCTTCAGGGGCTCAATGGATTGGCTAAATACATCTGATTTGTCAATCAGATGTGTTGTGCTTCATGAAGAAAGTTACCAGCCAGGTCAGCTCACAACTCAAATATACAAGTTATTTTCCTTGAAATAATTGTTCCATATGTAGCATAAGTGTTTTATGTATGCTTCCCATTTTGATGCAGAGTATTATTAAAAAGATGTACTTAGGGTCAAGATGGAATTGGTGTTGATACTAAGAAATGCAGTTATTTGATATTCTATAATGAAATATGTTAGTAAACTCACTGTACTCTTTTTTCCCCAAATGAATGCATAATGTTGCAGAATTCCTTTAAAATGAAAGATAAATTAGATTTAAATCTAAGTATAAAAAGTTGATTGGGGAGCCTCCCTGGTTGTGCTGCGGGTTGAACACTGCACTGTGAAACATCGTAGCACAGCAGCGTGGGATCATGGGTTTGATCCGATGCTGCCAGGGAGGTGTCCCACATGGCACAGCACACCTTCCTGCCTCTCCTGCTGCTGCCCTCAGCAGTGGATTTCAGTTGATCTGCCTGCTGATCCCCACTGTGTCTCTGGTGGGTCCTCTCACCTCCCGTGACTCTAGCCAGCTCTCCTATGCATAAATAAATAAATCTTTTAAAAAAAAAGTTGATTGGTATATGATTTCATATTCAACATTGCGGCTAACTTTTAAGAAACCTTCACTTAAGATAGTTTTTCCTTTCTCAGCTACTTAGCTATGGAGAGGCAGATTTTCTTCATATATTTTAACCAGAACAACAAAGTGAATTTAGAAGTAGATATGGAAGTTTCTTTAAGCCATTTCTCAACTAAGTTTTATGTGGAAAATAAGGTTATTTTTATTAAAAAATATTGTTTATGTTAGTATATAACATACATTGTTATTTTTAAGTGATTTGGTAAACATTTTAAATATTTTAGTTATAATTTCAGAAAACTAAAGTCTTTGATAATTTTTGTAAGTGATTAAAAGGATCTTGAGATCAAAAAATGTTAAAACTACTGGCTTAGCAATTGTGTATTGAGCTTCTTTAGAGCTCTGTACAAAAATAGCACATGAGTGAAACCATATGATATTTATCTAACATACTTCACAAGGCATAGTACCTTCTGGGTCCATCCTGGTTGTTGCAAAAGGCAGGATTTTATCTTTTGTAGCTGGGTTATATCCCATTGTGTATATATACCACATCATCTTGTCTAGCCATCCTTTGATGGGCATACTTAGATTGTTACAAGCTCTTGGCTATTGTAAATAATGCTGTAGTAGACCTAGGGTGCATATATATTAGGGTTTTTTACTTTTGGGGTAAATAGCCCAGAAGTGGGTAGCTGGATGGTATGGAATCTTAGTTTTTGGCATCCCATTTTAAATAGAGCACATTTCATCTTTATTGTGGCGCTGAAGCATTTTAAAACATATAGGCATCTGTAGGCAACTAATGTAGTTTGTAGTAATAATCTGCCCACATGAGGAAGGAAAATGTATGTGTGAACAAATGAGGAAATAAATTTTTACCTTGACAGAAATATGATAGTGAAGAGTGGATATCTAAAAATACAAGGGAAGGAATGCTAACTCAACATTGAGTTGGAAGAACAGCAATATAAACTGCTCAATAGCATAAAATATTTAAGGGATATGAATACAAAGGAATTATGCCTATTTTGATTCCTTGGTTTTACGTGGAGTGAATATTTTATAATTTACGTTGTGTTCCTACAATGGTTGTCCTTATAGTTCTGTGACCTTATTTAGAAGGCACATTTTTAGGTGTAGAAAGTCAGTTCCAAAGACTTACAATTACAGTAGGTCAATCTCATGATTGCCCCAGGTTGTTATTTACTCTAGCTTTTCACTAAGCTGGGGAATTGATTTTGCCCCCTACTCAGTGGAATAAAGGTGTTCTTCCCAGAGAGAATGAGCTGTCTTTGAGGTCAAATAGCTTCCACCTATGAGAGAGAGAGAGAAAGAACATACAAAAATATATTTTAAAGGTCATGTGCTTTTTTTGGGTTAATGGTTTTTAATGAGAAAAATTGTGACTTGCCAGCTTTGAATCTCCAATTTTGACCATATCCCTTGGCATATGCGGTTTAATTGACTTGGTTAATAATAAATGTGGCACCAGAATCTTATTGACCAAAACAGTTCAGTATATATGTGTGTGTGTGTGTGTAAAGACACATGTGTGTATATTTTGTTATGTGTGTGTATATGTATCTGCGCACATAGAGGTTTTTTTTAAATGGGGCATACTTTAATAATTTGGGTTGTTACTGGATTTAAAAATAAAATTGTTCCTTTTTCTTCCTGCAATGTCTCAGGTCTGTTTCCTAAGAAACTAAGAACTTAAATCTTACAAAATGTAAAAAAGACCATCTTATTACCTATCCCCCACCCCAGCTCCTGCAACACAAATGTCCAGGACACTAGGGTTTATGGAATACAATCCTTATAGTTATCTTGACCACAACTACAGGCTGGTAGGGAATCTGGGCACCAACAGCCAGGTCATGGCATCCGTTGGTATTACAATTCCGAAATGCCCAAAGTCATCAGATAAGTTATTAATGCCCTGCATGAAATACAGCAGAACGGTCTGGACCAGTAAAGGCCTTCAACCCTAACTTAAAGTTGTGGGACATGAGTAGGATTATTGGTGGCTTGTGGCAAGGTCTCACTGATGAAGAAAAGCAATGATATTTAAACAAATGCGAAGCAGAATAGATAGAGTGCAATAAATCTATGAAGGGCTGACCGATTTTCCCGATATACCTTGCCTACATAAATGCAAAAAGTAATGCAGAAACAGCTTTAGTGAAAAAAGTCAACAGAGACAATATCAAGTACTGAAAGAAGATCCTTATATGAGCATTCAGCTTGCTGTAGATCCAGGTGGTTATGATGATGACTTTCAGTGAAGCATACAGGCACTGCACGTTCCAGAAAAACCATTGCCTCAGATGTGGTGCCAAATGTCCCGGTCAGTTGTCACAAATGCACAGATCTACAAATGAAAGATCTACCAATCCTTAATGGTTCATTAGCAAAACTGGAAGCTGAATTTCTTCAAATAGAAGAACACAACCAAGAAAAGAAGGAAATTCCTGGAAAGAACAAAGTAATTTACCAGTGAACTGAAAAGGTTGTGTGGTTTGAAAGAAGAATTAGATATGAAGAAAATTGCAGCTGAAATTGCACTGGCTTGCAAAAGGCTGGAGGAAAGGGAGAAATGGGCAGCAGGGCACTCTAATCAATCAGAAGAACATGGATCCTGAGAAAGAGCATGGAGCTAATAAGATTGAAGAAAAGAAAGAAGATGAGAATGTTCCAGTGGTGACAAAGAAAGACACATCTTGAAGAAATGATGGGAAGCCAACAAAATGGTGAAGAAGGTACCTCTTCCCAAGGACAAGGAAAGCAGGCAGGAGGATTGGACACTATGGCAGTGAGAGAGACCAGTGATAGTCATAGAGACTCAGAGAGCAACAGTGCAATAGTGGAGGAACTACCCACAGATCCCACACCAGAAGATGGAAAATATGTTCTAGCAGTAGATAACTTTTTAAAATGAAAAATTTTTTGAGCTTTAAAAAATTGTTAAACTGAGTTATTTTAATTCTTGACACTGAATTTCTCAGTGTCAGGATCTCAGAATTTTCAGACTAGTGGCTAGTTTAACAGTTCGACGGCCCACACTATCCAATAGAGCATTCTGTAGTGGTAGACGTGTGCTATTTTTGTGTGCTCCTGTATAGTAGCCACTAGCCATGAGTGACTGTTAAGCACTTGGATTGTGGTTAGTGGAATTGAATTGAATTTTAACTTAATTATGATTCATTTCAATTTAGATAATGTGACTAATGGCTACTGTATCAAACACACAAACTTAGACATTGTTATACAAAATTTTGATTTTTATCACTTATTCACTAGCCCTCTCCTCCTCCTTTCTTGGTCATTTCACAAACTTTTCTCAAAAACCTCCATGTGGCACGTATGCAGTGAAGGATATAATGATGAATTAGATTTGTGAATTAAGATGAGTAATGAGAGTACATGAAAGTGAAACTTAAATAGTGATAAAAAAATTCAACTCAGTTCTTGAAATTCTCTCTTGAAACACTAATGTATGAGCTGTGAGAGAAAAGATATACAAAATAATAACCTTGATTATTCTATAACTATATTTGAACATAAATTGTGTCTGGGGTTGGTGGGTGACTCTAGATGGGAAAGAGTCTAGAAATCGTTTTAAAGTGAGTAATAAAATTACTATGATTTCTAGATTGTCAGAACAGTCCAAATAGCAAGTACAATGGTACATGTGAAACATGACCTCTATTCTAAATAAAACAAAGCTGAAGAATTCCCTCAGCTGGAGATAATCTGAAGTTCATTTGTCTGGTTCTTGATTGAGTTTCCCAGTGTTGGCCCTGTTGACACTTTGGACATGTTAATTCTTTAGACACTGCTCTGCTCACAGTAGAATGTTAGCAACATAACTGGCAGAGACTAGTCGTGCCAGTGACATCCTTTTGTTTTTACAACCAGAGTGTCTCCAAACATGAAAGATAGCCTTGCTGGAGGAAAACTACCCCCAATGAAGAACTACTATTCTAAATATACTCTAGTTACATATAAATACTTGGGCCATAATTTGAACATTAATCTATTTTCTACTTTATTTTTGTCATTACAGTCACCTCTGTTTACCCAAAGCTTGAGTCTGTTTTTTGTTCTATAAAATGTGATCTATTGAATCCTGGCAGTGTGGTGGGCAAAAAATCCTGTAAGATTCTCCTACTTTCACCAAACATCCATTTCTGGGTTACCTAGAAATGATGTTGGGGAACAGATCTTTCTGTATGGGCAATTACTGTGTTGGGGAAAAGAACACTAAAGAGGTAAAAGTTGTTTCCTAAGCAAAATAAATAGATAACAATTCAGTATTCTTGGTTGTCTTTAGTAGTGTTAATACGATTACTGTTGTTACAATAGTATTTAAACAGTTGATATTTAAATAAGAGTATTTTAATAAAGTGGAAACAAAACATTGAAGTAATTGAATTTTAGCTATCAGGAGAAAACAAAGTTTGTGCAGATAACTTGTGTTCAAAACAACATAATTAAATTTTATATATGTAACTATTTTCATTTTCTTCCCTTTGTCTACTTAAGATCTCCCCCACCCCCCATAACAATGAAGAAATCCTTAGGGGTAGATGAGTAATAGAAATGGCTAAACAGAAAAAGATTGTTAATTCCTGAGGAAGGGAAATTTTAAGAAGTGTAGAATGTTGAGAATACCTTTGGAAGCATTAGGCATTTCTAGTTCTTTTTCCTTTTGTAGGATTGGACATATGGAAAGTTGGACTTCTCTAACTCAAGAATTGCCTGTTAGATTTCTTCTCTAATCAAGAAAAGATGCATTTATGTTGTATATGTTACTTAATATATTTTTTTAAATAAAGGGTAATTTTTTTTTGCATAGAAGGACTGGGGTGTAGGCCAGAGGAGCAGGGAGGGGGTAAAAAGATTCACCAAAGATGGAGTGGAGCGCAGAACATGCAGATTTACTGAAATACACTGCTAAGGGGAGCAGCAGGCAAGGTGGGAGAGGTCTGCTGCACCACTTGTGGGTTAGCTTCCTGGCTGGGGATCACACTCAGGCTATAGAGGTGATAGCGTTGACACTTAACCCCTAGGCCACAAGGGAGGCCCTGTATATGTTAGGAAAAGTTAGAAAAAACTGTGTTAAGAATTTTATAATAGTTAACTGGAAATAGTATTTAAAGGGATAATCTTTGGTTACTAAATAGTTGATTACTAAAAAATTACTGTGAAATTTTGCTTGGTTAACTAAAGAAGTGCTGTGAAAGTTTGTTGAAGATACAGAAACAGAAAATTCTTAAATACTTGAAGCTAGCAAAAATGAGGTTTGTTACTTGAAAAAGTTGGTTTTCATTATTGTATACTAATAAAATTAGATAAATACCTAATATTTAGGTATTAGAGATTGCTTGATGTGGTTGTATCAGTTTTAAAAGTAGAAAAATTTTATAACAGACTAACAAACAAAATACTGTTTCTAATATTTGTTGGGAGTATCTTCTCTGACTTAGAATCCTTTAATGTTTTTTGCCTTAGTTATGGGAGAATAAACTAATGCAGTCTAGGGCAGTAGATGGATTTCATTCAGAAGAGCAGCAGCTTTTATTGCAAGTTCAACAGCAGCATCAACCCCAGCAGCAGCAACATCATCACCACCACCATCATCAGCAAGCTCAACCACAGCAGACAGTACCTCAGCAAGCACAGACCCAGCAAGTCCTTATTCCTGCATCACAGCAAGGTCAGCTGGATCTGTTTTCTTATAACTTCGATATGAAATTTGTCATTTTGAAAGTAAAAACAAATACTCTAGGTTTCTCTTATCAGGCATGCAAGTATTTTTGAATTAAACTTTGGCAGTCTGAAATTTCAAATCTATAGTAATTTTTGTAAGTTTGAATTAGATTTCTTTTAAGTCAAGTATATAAATCTTAATTTATATTGCTTAGTTTAAAGGTGAGGAAAAGAAGTATTTATAGATTTTACCACATAGTGCTTTGTTCTGTTCAAGTCATTTTATAGATGTTATGTAATAGCCTTACAAAGGCTTTTTTGTAAGGTAGCTCTTAGCATTATTTTGTAACTGAGGCAAGTCTAGGTCCTGAGAATACTAAGAAGCTTGATCTATTTATTACATGTAGTATTTTGTCAAACTTTTTGGGTGTTTGAGTTTTGTATCTCTTCTTATTGGAGAGTACAGCAAAGATAAATGAAAAGTTTACTTTAGAATAACTCTCCATTTGCCTCATTTGCTTGAGTGTATATTTAAAATTACAGTTGATAGTGATACACAGTAGAAATATCCATTTAAGTAATGTTACTATTTATGTCAAATAAGAATTTTAATATTTGACTTTTAATCTATATCTTGCATCAAATAATCATATCTTTTTAACCTGTTTTGATGACCGTTCCTCCTAATGCCTTCAGGTCTGGCACTAGGATTTTAGGTCATCATAAATTAACATTTGATTTTCTTCACTCAGAGAATATTAGGATAATGGGATTATCTGTTTGTTCTCTGAAATTTGCGGAATCAAACACTTCTTTTACACTTAAGTAACTGCCATTATTTCTGACTTGTATAGTAACTTATTCTGGCTACTGGCAATTTGGGAGAAAGGACTTAACCAAGATTTGAAGATTTGAACTTACTCTTAATGGGTTAATAACTCTTCCATTAATATCATTATATCAATAAGACAGTGCTTAGTTAACAAAATAAAATGAAACTGTTTGAGACTTTCCAATTTAAGAATGCATAGAAAATGTATATGTTTAGAGGTTTGGTGTTTTACTACTTTGCACGGTTCCTTTTTTTCCTTAGGTATAAATTAGGTTAATTAAATCTTTTTTTTTTTTTCCTTAACATTTTCTAGTGTAAAGTGGGTAGGTCACAGTTGTTATTTACCATAGAAATTTTAAATGATGAGATACCAAATGGTTGAGTAAGTTCAAATGCAGAAAATGTAGAAAGCAAGGTAAAAATTTTTAGCATTTTTTAAGATTCTTAAGATTATGAAATAGTCTGTGGTTCCTTATTTGCATGTGTGCTTGTGTTTATGTTATAGCTGCAGCACCACAAGTTATTGTTCCTGATTCTAAGCTGATACAACATATGAATGCATCAAACATGGTATGACTTAGAGCATAACACCTTGCTTAGCTCTACTTTTTCTAACCCAATGTGATTATTCCTGAGCATGTTGTATGTTTACAACTTGAAGTTTATTTAGGACTTGAATAAAATGGTTATTTAGGTTTTTTTAAAATACTGAATTTAGCAGCAACCTTAAAGGTTGGCTTGAAACTTACATAATGAGGTTCATTAAATTAGACAAATTTATGTTGAAAATACCAAAAAAAAAAAAAAGATGCTTTTGGGAGCTAATGATCATCTGCTATTTTTGGAAAATAGGTTTTGGGACCCTAACAAAGATAATAGGCCAAGAGACCCACTAAAGTGGTCGGGAATGCTAAGATTAGTAAATCTTTTAAAAATGAAAACTCTGTAGATAATTTGAGTTAACTGTTTGTAAGATCAAACATTAAAAAGTTTGGTCTTTTATAACCATAGTGTCCATAGTGTTGTCTTACACATTTTATTATAAATACATTCCTACTTTGATACATTTTTAGTTATTTTGAATTATACACTAGCCTTTTGGTATCTGTGAGGGCTATCACTGAATTTACAGTATTCAGATTTTCAAATTTCAGTTAGGGTATGTAATGTTTGCAATCAAATGTAGTAAGAATAGAATAGTTCTTTTAGATCATTAGAGAATCTTTACCTGTGGGGTCGCCTCTTTTTTTTTTTTACTATAACGTCAAAATACAGTTTGAATTACATAGTTGCTCCATCAGTTTCTCATAAATGGCCTTTCTTTGTTGTGTTTAAAATACAGAGACTATTATTGGAGTCTTAGCTCTGACATGTCATTCTTAAATTCAGTCAGTCTTTTACTTAAAGGTAAGAATAATTCTTAGAAAGCTTTAGCCTAGTATTGGCAATGAAAGTTTTTGTTGTTTTTTGTTTTTTTTTTTTTAATTTTGGAGTCACTGTTATTTAATTAAAAAAAACATAGTATAGGTGATCATAACAATAGGATGCTAGAGCCTTCTTGGTAAAATAAGTTGTTTTAATAATTTTTGTGATCCAGTTGCTAAATTCATTTGTGAACAAATACTGAGATTTACTGTACTGATACTAATACGGTATTACTCATACTATGTATGATGAAGAGGTTTGTTATATTTTTCAGATGTTTTTTGCCACACCACAGCTAGCACCAAGGCACCCTTCATCAGATGCAGATTTCTTTTTTGAACCAAAAATTACTATTTAAAAAATTCATTTCTTTGTGGATGAATAATGAGTAGTGAACCTCAAAGCTCATTTGTCATATATAAACCAGATAGGAAACTGTGCTCACCTGCTAGACCAGACTGACTCCCTTTTTAAATACCAGCTTTACAGATTTATAATTTGACAAAATTACAAATTTTATGTATGGTAAAAGAAGTTGTAATTTTTTATTTCATATATATCAATTCACTTGTATTGCCAGTTTAAGTTGTTGGAATTGGTTCTTTTACAGGAGTATCACAAAATTCCATGATGTAATCTCTCAAGAATTTTATTACTAAAAAAGTTCCATTTCAAGTCTACTCCAAATTTCTTTTTTAACTATCACCTTTAAAAATGTCTCACTGGTAGAATTCATATTGCAATGGTGCTATTGAGACTGTTTCCTAGGGAATAATTCATTCCATTTTAATATTTTTTGCAATACCTTTTTTTCTTACAGTCATTACTAATGTTAATTCTGACTTTTCAGGTCAATAATTACACTAAACTTACGAGAGAAGTACAAAAAGCAGACCAGAATTCTTCGTCTGTTCATAGAAATAGTAAAGAATAACTTGTGGAAGCAGTAAAGAATAATCTTCACTTTACTAAAATGCTTGTTCTCGTCAGATTCACAAAATTAGCCAGAGAATCTTTACCCCTAAGGATGTGCATATAGCATCTTGATTTCTGGTGAAATATAGTCACTGATAAGGGAAACTGCTCAAAAAATGGGAGTCATTTCCTGTCTTTTTCATATCCATTTTCTACTTTTATATTACCCCTCATAATTATTTTCATAAAAGATAATGAGTCATAACATAAGGTAATATTTTCTGAGACAGGCACTGTGCTTTGTACTTTTCATGTATTGGGTCTTCTCAGGAAGACACCAGTTTTCAGGTAGGAAAATGGGGACAGTGTTACAGAGTTTATATTATGTAACAAGGAATACAGAACTGATAAGTGATGAAACTTGTATTTAAACCCAAATCTGTCTAATTCCAAGATCATTGCTTTTAAACATTCTATCCCTCTTAACACTAAGTTCAGGAAAAAGTCCTATCGTAAAGGCAATTTTGTGTGTTCCAGTCCACCACTATTTCCACTAAGATCATGATGTCATATTCAAAACACAACCCAGTGATGAAATGACAGTAGGGAAAGTATATTTATAAATAGACCTTCTTTTAAAACTTGCAGGCATGTCTGTGCACGTACACAGACATTCTGTACTCAGAGATAGAATAACAAATGTTTAATACCAATGTAATTGACATTTTTGATAGTCTTACTAGGATTTATTAGTTTTATATGTAGAGGTGTACACTTAGCAAATGTTTTCTTTATCCATTAATATGTCATAATAATTTACACAACGCTTCTTGAGGTAGAAGATGCTTACTATTTTCATAGTATGTGTGGTTAAGATCGTGTTTCTTTATAACAGAGTTTGAGAGAATCACTTGAAATAGGCTCATCTGTTTTGAAGAATTTTAGGTGTTGTGACATGCCTGTTTAGTTTTGAATTAAAATTGTGTTTGAAGAGACTAAGGTATAGCTGCCTCAGTGACCTGTTGCTGATTTGTTAGATTCCTTGATTTTGAAGAGCATGTATGTTTTAACAGATTATTGCTTAGAAACTTCAGCCAGTAAAATGTATTACCATCATGCATATTTCAGCATCTTATTATTTTCAGTGTTTGCTACATGTATTTTACATATTCTGAAACATAATCAAAATATGCTTTTTACCAGCAGAAGATTTATGCTTTCCATTATTTTAATTTGTTGAAATGAACATTGAAAAACTAACTTTATAAGAATATGAGATAGCAATAAAATATTAGGTAGAGGCTATTTCAGGAACCATACAAAACATGACCTATATCAAATTAGTTTTGTAAGTTCTCTTTACTAAATGATTGCTCTAATCTATTACTCAAGTTTGGGCTATTTCATGAAATATGAGTAGAAGTTTTCAGGATAATTACTGAAAGGTGGTCTTTTTATTGCTTGTCACTCAGTGTTTATTGATAGCATCTCAAATGTGCAGAAGTTTGTATCAATAGATGGTTATTGTGTCATATATATTATGTAGAAATTTTGTCAGTGGAAGTAGTGGGAGATGTGATTTTTTTTTTGTTGGTAATATTAATTTTATTAGGAAAGCATTTGATTATTGCATCTTATTATATCATGAATCACTTATTTTAAAACTACATGACCTGAAGATATCAATTATAATACACATTTTTTTATTCACTCAACAAATCTTTGAGCACCTACAATTGCCAAGCATCGGAGATACAGGTTAAACAGGGGGACCTCTGTTCTACGGAGCTTACATTCTTCAGGACAATATTAACGAAATGTGTACAGTAAAGTGATGAGTGTGTGAGAGAGGAAGTAGATGGCAGTTTATAAGAGTGCATAGTAGTGTATAATCCAGTCCAGGGACATCAGAGACACAAAATGCTATGTTTTAAGAAGGGATTGTTGCAGAGTTGAGGCAGAGGGTGATGGCAGCCCTCCAGTGGGAAAGCTGTGGTAGTAGGTTCTAGGAACTTGAATCCAAGTCTAGAATGATTGGGTGTGGTGTATGAAAAGAGAAGAGGTTAGGGGTCATGACCCTGGAGGGCACAGGGTTGTGTGGGAGATGTGATTTTTGCAAATATGAATTATAGGCACTTAATATTACAAAGTAGTATTTCTCAATAGTAAGTGGTTATTCATATGTCTCTTAAATTTATGTTACCTTTCATATGCCTATATGGAAAAGATTTAAAATTCACAACATGTAGAACCTGTATTTTATAAAGAGAACCTAGTAGACTTCATAACTGGATTCTGGGTACATAGTGGGTACTTAGGTTTAAGATATGGAAACTGGGGCCTCCCTGGTGGCGCAGAGGGTTAAGCAACGCACTATGAAGGAAACCGCAGCCACTGCAGCACGGGTTCGATCCCTGCTGCCGGCCAGGGAGGGGACCCACATGGTGCGGCAGACCTCTCCTGCTGTGCCCGCTGCTCCCCTCAGCAGTGTGCTTCCGTTGGTCTGCCTGTTCTGCTCCCTGCTCTCTGTGGTGAATCCTCTCGCCCTCCACACCTCTGGCCTGTACCCCAGTGCTTGTATGCATAAATAAATAAATCTTTAAAAAAAAAAAAAGATATGGAAACTACTTAGACTTGTCAAGCATATTTTCTTGGAAAACTAGAACCTTACACAAGAACCTATAGTAGCTATACAGTGATATTTTACAAATAGGAGTTGTATCATTAATTTATTCAAGTATAATTTTCCAACTTTTGTTGACTTCTCCAGCATTAGTGTTTCCAAAGCACAGATATATTTCTCCAGGCTTAAAAATAGGAGTGTTGTAAAAAAAAGTTTGTTAGATTTGAATAATGAGGAATATTGAAGGCAGAGGAGGAAAACATACTTGAATGTAGTTATGGTGAAATACAATGATGTATTATAAGCACAGGATTAAAAAACTTAAAGAGTGTGATGTAATTCTTATAGAGGAAAGGGAAGAAGTCTATGAAAGCAGTAAATCAATAATTTATCCTGAATTTAAAGAAATTCAAGGTGTAATCCCATGTATATTTTTACAATTTAAGTGTCAGAAGGTAAAGCTGTGACTTTTTTTTTTCTTTTTCTTACTAATAAAATATTACTAATACATGTTCTACCTAGACTGTAATGTCAGTACTGTCATCTTATGGCAACTTAGAAAAATTACCTGTTATTCTCCAAGTGCAGTCTTCTGTATACAAGGCTTTCTATACTTATTGGTTCTAGTATAAATTAAAAGTATTAAAGCTTTCTAAAGTGAAAGATACATTTATGCCTCAAATATATATTATTGACAATAAGAAATTGAATAAGAAACAGAAAATAATAGAGTAGATATATCATATATCATGCAGCATTATTAGTGAGTATGATTTCTTTAGGCATATTTAGGCAAATGGGGAGGGGGAAAACCTAATTATATAGTTATACTTAATTGCTTGAAATAATTACATAGGGCATTTAAACTAGGTAATCTTTATCGGACTATTTTATAAGATGGCTTTTGGCTTATTTTTTGGGATTGGTCTTACTGGAATATTAATTTTTGTATATGCAGTGATAAACTTTAATCAAATACTATTAAACTGAAGTACTACTTCATACATATGCTTTTGGTTTTTTTTTTTTTGTCTCCTCAGAGTGCTGCTGCAACAGCTGCTACCTTGGCACTCCCTGCAGGTGTTACTCCTGTTCAACAGATACTAACAAATTCAGGTAATTAGGTATAACAGAACCATTATTTATATAACTCAGAAAATGGTACCATCTAACCTTTGTTTTGTCTGCATTGAAAGACTGAAAATCCTAATATTTCTTTTACCATTTAGTGAAGGTTATTAAAACATAAAACATTAATCTGTAATCATTGTTGAAGAGGCTGTATCGAAGATGAGAATTGCTCATGAACTTTTAATTGTGAATGAAAATCCTTTTACTAAATGACGAATGATTACATAGCATAGCAATTCTTATTTTCTTTGTGTTTTTGTTAAACACATTTAGCTTACCAAATATGTTAAACTTGATTCATTTGAATTAATTTGTGATACCAAATTAAATTCTATGATATTGTAAGAGCTCTTACTGCATTATATTTTATGTAGTATCTCTGATGAAATTTACTTGTGGTTTTTGGCATATTAATGGTGAATTTATTTACAATGATTTTAAGGTATTTTCTCAGTTATAAAATTTCTCATTAATATTCTAAATTTATGAGAAGCAAACTCTAGGAACTTGCTACTACCTATTTTAATAAAATATAGTTCTTTGCTAACAAGTTTACTTTTTAATTAATTCCAGATTCTGGGTCATCTAAAACAACAGAGGGATTTAATTCTGTGTATATATGCCAGTCAATATAGTTAGTGTTACATGCAGAAATAATTGATTCATCAAACTTTTCTTATTTTCAAGCAGTTTTCAAGATAAGCATTGTGATTCTTTAGTCAAAATATAATGCTTTGATTTCTTAAATCTTTAAACATGAGTAGCCTCTGAAATGTCTGATCTTACTCGTTGCTAATGACTGCTAACAGATAATTCAAACTTTTAATCATCTTATAATATGTTATCAAAACTTTGTTGGGAAACAACTTCATAAGGATGATAAATAAGGAAATAGAACATTTTAAGTAACATATTTGAACATGGGGAGAAAAAATGAGTATTAGAGTTCACTCTGTTTGTATGACAGCCTCTCCCTAAGAAAATGGTTTTCCTTTTTACTTGATATACCTTGGGCCTTTGTGTGGTTTGGCATTCACTGTGAATTTGAAATAGTTACTGCTAAAACTATTAACTTGAAATACATACTTTTTTCTTTAGGTCAGCTTCTTCAAGTAGTCAGAGCAGCCAATGGTGCCCAGTATATCTTTCAGCCTCAGCAGTCAGTGGTTCTGCAACAACAGGTTATACCACAAATGCAGCCTGGTGGAGTACAAGCTCCTGTTATACAACAGGTGAAAGAATCTTAAGTGGCTGATCACCATGGGGTTCTTTTTCCCTCCTGTGTGAATCCTCTGGGTTGTTCCTTCCCTTTCTTATGATTTTAGGTATACAAATTATTACACCCTTTGTCACAACTACATGTTATGACAACTAAACTCCTCTCATATCCTCATACTTAACTTGGATTTGATATGTTAAACTTGTAATTTGTACTTCTGCTTTATCATCCCTCTCAATGTTTTTTTCCATTAGTTTAACCACTCTCCCTCTAGCTTCTGAAGCTACTTGATCATCTAACTAGTTCCTAATAGATTTTTTTTTTTTAAATTGCCTTAGGTATTGGCCCCTCTTCCTGGAGGAATTTCACCGCAGACAGGTGTCATCATCCAGCCTCAGCAAATCTTATTTACAGGAAATAAGACTCAAGTTATACCTACAACAGTGGCAGCTCCTACACCAGCACAAGCACAGATAACTGCAACTGGCCAACAACAGCCACAGGCTCAGCCTGCTCAACAACAGACTCCATTAGTGTTACAAGTTGATGGAACTGGAGACACATCATCTGAAGAAGATGAAGATGAAGAAGAAGACTATGATGATGATGAAGAGGAAGACAAAGAGAAAGATGGAGCTGAAGATGGACAGGTAGAAGAAGTAAGTTTCTAGTTAGAAGACTTGAAATGAGAAGCTGCTCAATCATTTTCTCCTTTGCTTGGTACCAGAATGACAAATTAACATCCTGTTTTTTCAAGGCTGGGGGCTATACAATATATGATGATATACTACAGCTTTTAGATCATTCTAGCTGTACTAATTCATAAAATATTGTCTTATATACTTGGTAATAAATATATACCAAATTAAGTTGTATTTATAAAGATGATGAAGACTATACAAATTATTCTGATTCTTTTGCTTAAGCATTCATGATATTTGTAGAAGAGAGAGAGATGCGCAGTTAACCTTTTGCCTTTGTAGTTACAAAGGTGGCATGACAACATTTGGAAAGAGAGGAACCTATAGAAAAAGCAAGACTTATTTATTTAAATTTTGGTCCATGTTACACATCAGTACCTTAGATAACCTTATGCTTGGTTTTATGTTTACCAAACCGTCCTTTCTTAGTCATCTTTAATTAAAAATTTCCACAAGCCTATAAATGTTTTCCATCTTGTTCCAAGTTAACTTGTATTCAAGATATTTGTCCTACCACAGTTCTCATTGTTAATTGCTGCTTTCAGCCTAAGATATCATCTTGTATGTCTTAGTACAAAACTGTTTAAAATTTTCAAAATGGTTTTTAAAAATAGTGTTTTATTAAATATTAAATAGATAAAAATGAATAAAAAATTTAAGATAAAAGCACTGTGGTGCCCACATGCAGTTTTTTTAAAAAAAAATTCCATTTCTTAGTCTTCTGGGTACCTTTTCCCAATCTCTTTCCTCTTTCTTCTGCCATCAGAATAACAAAATGGATTTTGTGTTTATCCTTAACTTGTTTTTATATCTTACATATGAACATATATTCCTAAATAGCATATTATTTAGTTTGACATGCCTGTTTATAAAATGAATGGAATAGCTAGGTATTTGTGTGCAAATTTTTTCTTTCTCAAGTTGGTATTCCTGGGATTCACCCAAATTGTTTCATGAACCTATATCTATTTTCATTGTTTTATATACCTTAATTTATCCACTTTTCTAATAAGATGGATATTAGAATTGTTTCTTCTTATTTACTGTTTATAGTTATATTTTAGTATATGTTGTGGGTACATATGCAAAAGTTAATTGGGCAGTGTCAGTCTTTTTTTTTGGTTAGTATTGTGGCTCGAAAGTGGTGTCTTATTTTGGTTTGAATTTGCATTTTTCTGATTGCTGAAGATATTTGCTCTTTTGATTCTTGCATGTTTTCTCTTCAAGCAAACTGATACTATATGAAAAATGACAGCTCTTCTTGCCTTGCTGGCTAATCCTTATAGAAATTAGAAATGATAATAGCAGTCACCCATATCTTACAATCTTAAAAGGAGTCCTTTGTATGGTTCACCATACTGTTTACTGTAGACTTTTTATAGATGCCCTTAACAGATTAAAAAAGTTTAGAATAAAACTGATCTGTTTTTTCCTGTATAATTTTGCTACTAATGTAACGTTGCTTTACAACATTGTACATGATCCAGAAATAAAGGATCCCACCTTTTCATGTACATGCCATCACGTCACACCTAATAAGGCACCCATAGTCTTCCAATACCAGAATCATTTGTAGTCATTTCTTTCCCTTTTTATATTCTCATTCCTGTATTATTTGTGGTTTGTTCCCCCCCCCCCCTTTTCCTTGCTCAGCAGTCTTGTTAGAGGTGTGTTGATTTCACTAGTGTTCCAAAAGAATCAGTTTTTGTTTATTTTCTCTTAAGGGTGTTTTTTCCCCCCAATTTTATTAATATCTGTTCCAACTTAACTCATTTGTAGAGAATGTTATCTGTATGATGACATGTCTTTTGAAATTGTTTAAAACTTTGCTTTATACAATTAGTTTTTCCATATGATTTCAGTCTGGTTGAAAAGAATGTGCTTTCTGCTGTTTGGTACTTTTTTCTATATGTCTAACAGATTTAGATTATGAGTGGTTTCCTTTGGCAATTTGGAATGTAATCATATTTCCTGAAATAATGATGGCGTTCTCACTTTTCTATCACTTTTTGCTTTTTGTAGTTTGAACCTAAAAATGCCTGCACCTAAGCTAAAAATGTGGGTCAGTTGTGTGTGTTTTGCCAAAAAATCTGTTTTGTGTGGTACTAATAGTCATTCCAGTTTTATTTTGGTTAGCATTTGCTTCTCATCCTTTCACTTTCAAGCTTTATTGATCCTTAAGCTTTAGATGTGTCTTTATGATTTGGAATACTGCTCTGCATGCTCTCATGTTAGGAAATTCTTCCTTCTACAGACTATTAAATTGGGAAAGAATAGTCTTCAACAATGGTGATTGGAATACTGAATATCCATATGTGAAAGAGTGAAGTTGAAGTCCTACCCAATACCATACACAAAGTTTTATTCAAAATGGATCAAAGTTCTAAACATAAAACACTTTAAGAAAAAACAGGGCAGAAGATTGAGGATGTTGGATTTGGCAGAAGATTGAGGATGTTGGATTTCTTGAATAGGACAATAAAAGCACAAACATAGAAAAAGTGACTTAGGATTAAAGACTTTTGTGCATCAAAAGGCACTATCAAAAAAGTATAAAGATAACCTACAAAATAGGAGAAAATATAAACATCATATATCTGGACTAATATCCAGAATATATGTAGAATTCTTGGCAACAAAATAGCCCTACTCAAATGTGGACAAAGAACTTGAGTAGACACACCTCTAAATACAGATGTCCAACAAGCATTTAAAAAGATGCTCAACATCATTAGTTACTAGTGAAATGCAAATCAAAACTATAATGAGATACTTCATACTTCTAGCATGACTATAATCAGAAGAAACAAAAGAATGAGGAGAAATTGACACTCCTAATGCATAATCAGAATTACTACATGATCTAACATTTTCACCCTTAAGTATATAAGGGAACTAAAAATTGGTATTCAAACAAAAGCTTTCATATGAATGTTCATAGCAACACTGTTCACAAACCTTTTAAAGTGTGAAAAACCCACTGTTTCCAACTCATGAACAAATGAAATGGGCTATATTCATACAATAGAGTACTATTTGGCTATGAAAAGTAACAAAGTAATGCTATACCATGGATGAACCTCAGATACTAAATTGAAGTAGCCAGACCACATGTGTATATTGTGTCTGTGTATTACTCCTAAATATTGAGAATAGACAAATACATAGACATAGCATATTAGTAGTTTCCAGGGACTGGGGAAAGGAGTGCCTGCTTAGTGGTAAGGGTGATGAAATTGTTCTGAAATTAGTGATGATGGTTTCACACATTATGAGTGTACTAATGGTTGATTGAGATTTACACTTTAAAATGGTAAATTTTATTACTTGGGAATTTCATCTCAATTTTTTTTTTACATTTTATATTGGTGATATCTATTTTAAATTAAAAATACATATTTGTAGAGTGTGTGTATTTGAGTGGGTATTTGCCAAGACTCAGGTCTTGATAATTCACCTTTCTGCTTTATTTTGGCCTCTCTCCAATTAGAAATCTGAGTTTTCTACCCTCTGACAGGACTGAGGTCAAGTTTGACAAAGTTGGTGATTTTATGGTATGGTTAGATCTTGACCATTGTCTTTGTCCAGGTCCCTCCCCCTACAGTCACCTTTTAATTGGATTGTCTTAGTTAATTATACTCTTGAGTCTCCATCATCATCTTCAGAGTGGTAGTATATTCAGAGTATTAGTCCTTAAATGTAAAGAGCCAGATTGTTGACCTATTTTATAGCCTCGTTTTCTCTCTTCCAGTTTCACTGTTGCTTATTCTTTGATACTGTTTCTTTGACTTAAGTGCTTTTATCTCATTAAACCTTCATAGTTTCTTAGGTCTATGAATAGTTATTGGAGAGAGTTATCTTCAGTGCCGTTATTCTGGAACAATGAAGGAAGTAAAGCGATAAAGCTTTTCATACTTAACAGGTTATATAGCTTAGCTATTACAATAGTCATGTCATTTCTTAATTTTAGTAACATTGATCTTAACACAGCCAGTTAACATTGTGTTTGTGCTGTATATATGCATCCAGTTGGCACTTGATTCTTAACATCAAGGTCTGTTTTTATTGAATATTAAGAAGAACTTTTTCCTGGTAATTTCACATGAATTATAAATAAGCTTTCCTTTTTTGTTTATAGGAGCCCCTCAATAGTGAAGATGATGTGAGTGATGAGGAGGGACAGGAACTGTTTGATACAGAAAATGTTGTTGTATGCCAGTATGATAAGGTAAGGATTTATCACCAGATTACTGATACACTTTTCTGTTGTGATTTAGTCCCTAAATGTTTGTTTCCACCTTTTGAAAATGCTTAGGCAGCTCATCGGTGCTGCATATTCAGTATAAACAGTGTTTAAAAACATCCTAATATGTTATTTTAGTAGAGTGAAAGCTTAGTTTGTGTTACTTTACTTTCAGAAAATAAGTTACAAATGAATGAGAAATTTATTTCCCCCCTCCCCAGTTTAGACTGTCTTTTGTTTAATAAATTAAACAAAGCCACTTTGGTTTGTCCTTTAATATCAATAGTAACCTAGTGGAATAATCCTGTTTCTTTTAGCCTCAGCTACCTTATTACTAGAACATTTTTTTATTACTAATGATCTCTCCTAAGGCAGTAAGTGGGATTTGTAATTAATACATGTCTTCACTGAAAATGGTTCAGAAATTACTTAGCCTTGGCTGTATTTTGGTAGCATTAAAGGATTTTTAAACTAAGGTTCTGTGAAAATTAGGTATTGACTTCTTGTTTTCTTAATTCTTAAAAGTGCTACTTTTTATGTATCTCTGTTATGGTTACTAACATTGAGATTTTTATTGAAATATTCAGAATAGTAAGTATTTTCTGACTACAATCATGTTTGTAATAAATCCACATATTTAGGTTACATAGGTTTAATTTCAGGAGGAGTTTTCATCAAATGCTGAAATTCTAACAGTAGCAATTAGGTTTTATTTATTATTGCTACTCATTAAATGAATATATGTTAAGTGCCTAAATAGGCCAGACATGAAAGCTATATTCAAGATCATGCAGAATTTATCCTGAATGAATTTACAGATGGCAAAATTCTTAAATTTTTGTTATTTTCATAGAAATGAATTTGTAAGTAGCCTTGCTTACTACAAACATGTATTAGGAGACTGTCAACACTATATGGGTTTTACTGCTTCCTAATGAAAAAGTAAAGTTAAGCCAGTTACCTACACACCAGTTCTTTTATTCAAAAATAAATAAAAATCTTTAAAAAAAAAAAAAGAATGGTTATATTCTACTTTGGTACAGACTGTGCACAGACTATATTAAATGCTAAAATTGCTTGTTTTGCTCCCCAGAAACACTTTATTGTTAACTAAGAAATTAAAGATAGCTTTAAGTAGTGTGTTGAATTGATAATTTTACACTTTTCAGAAATCTGACTTTTTAGAATCAAATGAGTTCTGGAGATTTGAGAAGTATGGATATGGTATTTAACAATAAAGAATAATAGCTTTCGTCAAATATATATAAATTTAAAAAAAGGAATAATAGCTTTTCATGATTGGTTAAAATGAGTTTGGATATGGCTTGAATTTTAGTACTCTTTTTTTTAAAGATTTTATTCTTTTTATTTATGATTCCTTAGACCAGGGGTAGTGTGAGGATTCACCAGAGATAGAGTAGGGAGCAGAACAGGACAGTCAGATAGACTGAAATACGCTGCTGAGGGGAGCAGCGGGTGAGGCAGAAGAGGTCTGCTACACCATGTGGGTCCCCTCCCTGGCCAGCAGCAGGGATAGAACTTGTGCTGCAGTGGCTGCGGTTTGCTTCATAGTGTGTTGCTTAATACACTGCACCACCAGGGAGGCCTGAGAACATGGATTCTTATCTGAGTAAATTTGAAAACTTAGTGAAAGGTTTCAAATAGACAGATGTGAACTTTTAATTTTAAAAGGATTGCTTTATTAAGAGCAGCATGTGTGGAGGCAGTAAAGGTTGAAACAGGAACCTAATAGAGGAGAAATAAATGGTGTTGAGAAACTAGATAGCCACATGTAAAAGAATGAAACTATCTTTATACAAAAAAGAAATCAACTTGAAGTAGATTGAATATAAGACCTACAATCATAAACTCTTAATAGGAAACATAGGCAGTATGCTCCTGGACATTGATTTAAGCAGTGATTTTTTAAAGAAAATTATGAAACCAAAAGCAAAAATGAACAACTGGGACTGCATTAAATTAAAGATTCTGCTTAGCAAATGAAACCATCAACAAATTGAAAAGGCAAAAAATATTTTCAAGTCATATCTACTAAATGATTAATTTAGCTATATAAAACTATTTAACCAACTATATAAAGAACTTACCCACAATTTAGTAAAAAAAAAAAACAAAACAAAAAAAACAAGCCAATTGATTCAAGAATGAACAGAGAATTTGAGTAGACATTTTTTCCAAAGAAGAAATACTTATGGCCAACAGGTACATGAAAAGGTGCTAAAACATCACTAATTTTCAGGAAAATGCAAATCACAACCACAGTGAAAGTTCATCTTATACCTGTTAAAGTAGCTATTATCGAGAAGACAGGAAATGAAAAATATTGATGAGGATGTGAAGTAAAGGAGCCTTTGCTCTGTTGGTGGGAATGTACGTTGGAATAGTCATTATGGAAAACAGTATGGAGATTCCTCAAAAAATACAGAACTGCCTTATGATCCAGCTATTTCACTTACAGATACTTATTCAAAGAAAATGAAAACATTTAACTAGAAAAGATACTCTTGCACCCTCATGCTCATTACATTATTTACATGGCCAAGATATAGAAGCAACCGTTGTCCATCATTGGAAGCGTGGCTATAGAAAATCTTTGTGTTTCTGTACACACAATGGAGTATTATTTAGGCATAACAAGGATATCTTACATTTATGTCAACATGGATGAGACCTCAAGGGCATTATGCAAAGTGAAACAAACTAGGTAAAGAAAGATGAATATTGTATGATTTTGTTCACAAGTAGAATCTAAAAAATTAACCTGATTCATAGATACAGATGGTAGTTGCTAGATTGTGGGGCTTAAGGGAGTAGGGGGAATGGATGAAGATTGTCAAAAGGTACAAACTTTTAGTTATAAAATCAATAAATCTTAGGAATATCATGTACAGCATGGTGACTGTAGTTAACAGTACTATGTTATATATTTGAAAATAGCTGAGAGTAGATCATTCTCATAAGAAAACTTTAACTGTGTGGTAATGGATGTTAGCTAGACTTAAGTGGTTTTTCTTCTCACAATATGTACAAATATCTAATCATTGTTATATACTTGAAGCTAATATTATAGTTCAACTAAAACATTTGCAATTTAATAATGAATAAGAAAAGTTTTGCTGTTTACTGTCTTTAATTATATCTCATGATGTTCTGTTTGTTTATTTAGATACACAGAAGTAAAAACAAATGGAAATTCCATCTCAAAGATGGCATTATGAATCTCAATGGAAGAGATTATATATTTTCCAAAGCCATTGGAGATGCAGAATGGTGAAGGGATGCTTCTTTCTTTTATAACTAAAACAAAAGAAACTTAAAAAATTTTAAAGTGGACAGTTTGAAACTTAGGACATACACCAACCAAAACTTAATTTCTGCATGTCAGAAAAGTGCAGTAGAAGCAAAGCTACTGGAACAAAGAAACCTTGACAACATAGACACTACTCCTAACTGGCAAGCCATGGAACTGTAGCACCTGGGGTTGTTGAGGGTGGGAGGTTGGGGTTTTGTGTAGGTAAACCATAATTGTCAATTTTAAATACAGGTACCTGCCACCGCTAATTAGCATGTAAAGCTTTGTCTATATTCCTTCCTCCAACTTGGGTTCAATCAGAAGATAACGTGTTGGAATGAACTGAAGAAACTTCCCTTTTGATAGATGGAATTGAAACTGCTTATTGTATGTGGTTATATTTGCTAAAAATTGCGTGTAAGCTTTTTACAAAAGGGTAAGAATTATGGTGTTGAACTTTTAATTCACTTGTATAAGGAAACAATTTCAAACTCTCATGATAGGTCTTAAATATTTTTCTTATTATTCTTTCTCAGTACTATATACCTCTTCCTTCCCTACTTTATGAAACATCTGTTTTTAAGAGTTCCAGGAAGTAATCAGTGATCATAGTTTGGAGACAAAATTTAACCCATGGCTGGATATTTATTTTAATTAGGTTTTCATACTTATTAAATGTAATTTAAAGACTTGGGTCCCGTTGAAGTTGATCAGAATTAAAATGACAACTCCGTTTCCTTGCAGAACAATTTTGTTTCTTTTAGTCCCACTCCTTAAAGTACACACACACAGACACAGACACACTCAACAGGAATAGGTTTTGCTTTACAAATGTGCCATCTTGCTAAAATTGTATACTTTGAATGGGTTTCCTGTTGGGCTGAACGTACATACTTTATATACAAGTTTAGTCATTTTAAGCTAAACATCAGATAACATTCTGTGCATTGATTGAAGCAAGAGCAGGTGGTGAGGACCTAAATTAAACAATTTAGTAATTATAAAAGTTTCTTGTGTTTACTAATAAAAACTTTCAAAATCTGTTGAACAAATTTTTAAAAATTCAACTCTGTAATTTGAGGGGGAAATTTTGGGAATAGAGGGAGTGGGCCACTTACATATATTTACCTCTCATTTGGTGGCTCTTCTAGGCCATTGTAATAAACATCGGCTCCAGTTTGCACATTGGGAAGAAAGCATAGAAATTTGACTTGTATTTTAAAAATAGAAATTTAATATGTATATTAAGAATGCGTAGCTCTGTATTCTCTAAAAGGCTCTAAAGAGCAATCTGGCACTGCTGTGTTCAGTGTGAACTAGTTGCCTGGGAGAACTGTAAGAACACTTGTCTTCACCTATGTGTTCTTACAACTAATTCTTTTTATAGTTTTTCTTGACAATTAACATTTGTTTAAGTTACTTGTATATTGATTTATTCTAGTCTTCCATTTTTGTCTTTTATTTACCTTTTGTGTTTCCAGGAGAAACATAGAAACACTTTAAAGTACATTGCAAAGAAAAACTGTGAGCTATTATTATATACTGTTTTTAACACAGATCTTTAACTTCTCAAAAAACTAATGAAATTTTTTTTTTTTCCTGACTATTTCCCACCTCACTTACCAATTGGTCCCTTTAACTTAAGTTCTGAACTTTTGTGTAAATGGTGGTTTCTGGCAAGCTTAGATGTTATTTAGATGTTATGACTGGTGATACGGTTTTTATTTTTACTACATTAATTTAGATTTTAGGGGGGAGATTTGTTCATTACTCTCAGCGCAGAGGTTTTTTTTTTTTTTGTTTTTATTAATGAGACTGTGAGAAGGGAGAGAGTGAAATCACAGAAGTTCTGTTTAGTTGTCCTACAGTGTAGTTGCTAGTAAGTTTATATTTACCCAATGAAGAAGTCAATGACCTAAACTACCTATAAAAGTTTAGCAGTGCTGCAGTGTTGATTGATCCTTTGGCTGTCTAGTAGTTCTTATGCTACTGAACCTTGGCTTACTATATGATATTCAGCTCATGTTTTGGGCCCTCTATATAGACAAACATTTGCATTCATAGTAGAGTTGTATGCTGGCCTGTTTTTAGACCATTATTTTCAAACATGAACAACCACTGCTTTCAGAGTGACTCCTTAGGGTTATTATGAAGCAGGAAATAATCATTTGTATTTGCGTCTGTGTATTGCATATTAATTATGGCATACTTGGCAAATGCTTTTCTTTACCTGTGAAATTTCTGAAAGCCGGTCCAAACAATACTGCATACCAAATTGTGCTCTTATCTATTACTGCATCGTGTTCCTTTTTAATCAAATAGCATGTTTTAGTTTTTGTAGTGGCTTGTTTTATGCCACTTAATCTTTTATTGTACTTGAAGCCCTAATCATGTTTTTAACATTGTATTTAACAAATCATTTCATTAGGTTCATAAAAGTGTCATTCCTTTGAAAAGGCAAGGATTCCCACTTTCTCAAAATCTTAGAATGAAAATAGCATGTTTATTCACAGAGAGGGAAATAGTTCAGACTTGGTATTAATGAAATAAGTAAAGATTTCAGAAGAAGATTTGTTTAGATTTGCACAGATGTTCATGGCACCTTTTACTAAAAAAAAAAAAGCTAAGCAAAAGACTAGGTAAAGTGTGGAAATGTGTGCCTTTCAGTATTTATATTCTTGTTGGTCATTTGGATAATCAGACCCTTTGAATGCCTGAGAGCACATTTAATTTCTGTGGAGTGCCACATTTGGCTAAAGCAATTCTTTAATGTGCAATTAGTTGCTGGAGTAATGTCTGTTATACTAGGGGGATCTTTATATTGGACTTTTATATTTTTTTAAATGTTCATATTTCTTTCTGTTACTTAAATGCCGTCATAATAACCACATTTATATTGTTGCCTCTTAAAATCAAAGCCACCTTGATGTTATTCTTCTAGGAATACATCAAGATTTGAGCAGTGTGTATAGTGATTAAAATGTATTCTTGAAGAGCATATTCTAATAGATTCAGGTTTTAGAAAGCAAGAACACAAAAATATACCTTTTGTATAAAGATTTTCTTTTGCTATAGTGAAAATCAAGTATTTGGTTTTCTATTTTTTTCTGGCTTTTATGGAAGAATGAAAAGGGTTATCTCCTTCAAAGTAACTTTGGATTATCTTATAGCAATAATGTCACCATTCTTTTCAGAAGGTAATATATGCCTTGTATAGGAAAATAGACATGATTTCCTTTTGGGAGGTCCCTTTATAACCTAGCATTTTCTTCCACTTGAGAAAATTTCCTATATTTTCAGATTACTTCATCTTGAACTTTTTTGAGCTTTTGTGCAATGTATATTTTATTGATCCATCTTTTGTATATTTTCATTTTATTTCATATATGTCTCACCTATCTGTCTGAATCAGCTATCTCAGATTTTGAATTCATTGGTTAAAAAAGTTTTATGTATTTCCTCATAGGTTTATGTTAAACTTTTGCATTTTATTATGCTATGGAAATTAATCTGACATATATTCCCTTTTAAAGCCTGCCTTAGTCTATCTTTTGTCATTTTCTATGGCTTAAGGGAAGAGTACACCGAACCTAATAGTTTGAGAGACAAGAGAAACCTTTTCTTCTCTTTTAAGGGAAGAACTACTTTGTTAGAAACTACTATTTCAGTCAAGGTTTCTTTAGTTGGTCCAATATATAGCCACAATTTGGGGGGAGGGGCTAATCCTTTTTGCTGTTCTGAGCTACTATTGTCAACTGCTGTTGTACATACTGTTATGTGTAAGGGCGTAAATATATTTATTATGTTTGTAAAATTCATTCTGTACAATTGCAGATCAAAGTTGCTCCTCTGTGATATATGGGATATTATGTTTTAAAGACCATCTTGGAATACAATTAGAGAACTTAGTATTTTGATGTACTAAGACCTATTTTAAGTTTAATATTTTACCTTTGCAAAAACTTTAATTAAAGATGTTATTTAAAAAAAGTAATGTTGATTGTTTTAGTTATTGGTGTGTGTAACATTGTATAGGAAACTAAATAAAATTATAGTTTAGAAAGGAACATACTTGACAATAAGTTCAAGTTACATTACAAATTCTTAATAGCTTTCAAAAAGAATAGTTGTATTTTTCAGGTACATGGAAATTTCATTTGGGCTAAATTTACAACAAAATGCAACTGAAAATTGATAATATTTACTGAATGTCTACTTCCAAAAAATAGGTTAAGATAAAATTATTTGAGAACAGTCCTAAATTTCTCTTCAAATTCTTTTTCCCTCTGTATTTTGCTGTTTTAGATGGCATTAAATAACTAGCATTTTAACTTTATAATTAATTCAAAAGAATCATTAAGTAGCTTGTCTGTAATTTTTTAATGCTGTTAGAGTACCCAGGAAACATGCAAATTTTAAACATTAAATAATAATGATAGTTACTGCCAACAAATATTTTTGCAGTTTAAATTGAAGCTCCTACAGTGATCTCTGACCTCAGTTTCTCCATCTATAAAAATGACTTTCAGTGAAGCAATACATGTGAAGGTCTTAGAATGGTTCTTGGTATACAGACTAAAGTTAGTAATTCATAATTACTTGCATAGTTACAAGAGTAGTAGAGTGGGGGAGAGTGGTACAGTTACTATTAACCAGTTCAACCAGAAAGAAGCAATCCTTGAGAGTTCTAAAACAAGGAGTTGAAGTTCTTATAAAATGTCAGAAAGCACTTTTTAAATGTTTTTTCATATCATGGTGTCATACTAACATGGATCTGCCTTAAGGCTCAGAACCAACTTTCAGGTCTACATGTTGTCCAACCATGAAATGTATTCTTTGGTTTGTGAAATACGAGAGACATTTGTTGTTACCATGAAGTATGGCCTCTTTAACCTCTTAGGGCTTTCGCGCCTGTGTGTGCATGGGCTTTCTCTGCACCTGTGTGTGTGGAAGATTTGGATGAGGCACTCCTGCATGACTGCTTTAAGACTGGCCCACATCACAAGGCAGCCAAGGATGCCTACATCTGTGTAGATTGTGTGGTTAGGGTCCAAGGCAGTCTGGGAGTAGCTTGGAAATTATACCAAACACCTGCACGGGAAGTACTCCCTGTATACATGGCTGAGTTGTTCCCTTACTGTTCCCCATAAAATTGACTGCCCTTTGTTCCCCTTGAGTCCTGTTCCCCATAAAGATAGATATACCCTGTGTCTCACCTGGACCCTGCTTTTGCCATTGTCACAATCAATCATGCTTGTTCTTTTCTGCTAATAAATAGCAAGAGGGTTGCTCACTGAGCAGCAGAATCTTGCCTCGCAAACCTGCTCCATGACTCGGGTCTTTGGGGACATAATGGTGCATTCTTGAATTCTAGAATGAAGCTGGCTGAGAGAATGACATCCAAAGGAGGCACACAGGAGGTGTGTCAGACACACTCGGAGACCGGTGAGGTGAGGTACTTCCCTTGTGCTCAATCTGTACAGCCTTCAAAAGGAGAGAGTGTTGTGCAGGTAAGGATTTGTTGTGGGGCATCAGTCAACCATGAATGTGTTGAGAGGTCCCTTGTTCCCTCTCAGAAGTAAGGGGGAGAAACATTTCCAAGCGGTTGTAAGTAGGAACATGAGTTGTGCCTCATGTCTCAGCTCAAAAATTACTTAACCTTTTTTCCTCCTTTTTATTCTCTTTGTTCCATTGGCTGACAATGACCTTTCAGTTCTCGACCTCATCCACTGACCTGACAGACCAGCTGAGTGTCTAGTTAGCTCACCAGGTGATGTAGGTATTTTCATTCGTGCTCACTTTTTTATTCTTCACTAAAAGGTCACCTACATCTGGGAAGGAACAGAGGAGCTTAGGCTTTTAAGTCATGTTAACCTTCCCCACATTTGGAAAAAAGTTCATCCTTGCCTCATTTTGACTGAGATGGTGCGTCTGTCAGATCTATTGTAGATTACTAGTAAGTTCATCTGTCCAGTAACTGGATTTACCTAGGACAGAAGAGAACTTAGATGTGGTAAAATACAACATATAACTAGTCAAGGGGCCCTTATATCCCATTGTGAAGGCATGTATATATGACACATGGCTCTTTTATGTTTTAATTTTCTCTGTCAGTTCCCTAGTAACATTAAACCCAGATCCAAGTTGGTCAAGGAAGGAGGTCTTCCACAAAGAAGGGATACCTGAACCAAAAATTTTCACTTCTGGGCCTCCCTGGTGGCACAGTGGGTTAAGCAACAGACTATGAGGCAAACCGCAGCCACTGCAGCACGAGTTCGATCCCTGCTGCCGGCCAGGGGTGGGGACCCACATGGCGCAGCAGACCTCTCCTGCCTGGCCCGCTGCTCCCCTCAGCAGTGTGCTTCTGTTGATCTGCCTGTTCTGCTCCCTGCTCTCTGTGGTGAATCCTCTCACCCACACCTCTGGCCTGTACCCCAGTGCTTGTATGCATAAATAAATAAATCTTTTAAAAAAAAATTTCCACTTCTATTTTGCCCTTCCTAGTCTTCTGTATTGCCAGCCTTTGGCCTTGGTTTTGATCAAGTTGTTGATATTATGCAGTATGGTTAGTGCAATATATCATGGATAAGATTAGTTAAGCTAGTGGGTGGTTCAGATGCAAAAATTGGAGTATGGACACATGATTCCTCCTTTGATTTTTGATGCAATCAAGGTCACAGCTGATAATTATTGGGCACTTTTCTACCCTCTGCAAGTCACTGTTTTCAAGGCCCTTAAACATGTGCCAGCGAAGTCTGGCAAGAAACAAATGTTTTAACTCTGAGACTTTATCTGAGGAGATTTTAATTAACAGACTATTTACAGAGTGGTGGGTAGGTTTGAGGAAATCAGAGATGATGAAATATTTGAGTTAGCCACAGCAAAGCTATTACTATGCGTAGGGCTGAATGGTCAGTGAAAGCAGGGATGGTGATAGACCCTGAACAGAATATCATAGATAGCTGTAATCAAGTTTCCTACTGTAGCGGCAGGATGATGGTAGCACTGGAGGCAGGTTCCCGGATGGTTCTGGGCAGACGGGTCAAGGAAGGAGAGAGAGTCTTGGAGCCCTCGGTGGCTTTTCATACTTTATTTAATAGAGGTGGCCAGGTACATGGCAGGCAGGGGTGCCAGGGAGCTGGGAGGCTGGCAGGCTTCCCAGCCCCCAGAGAATCTCACCCTCTCGGCTGCTTCTCTCTCTGCTGCTGCTCGCTGGTGCTGCTGTCGGTCCTCTCAGTTCTGTCTGTTGGTCCTCACAGTTCTGTCTGTTCGTCCTGGCGTCCTCATGACGCCGCCTATTTATGCCCGTGTCAACACAGGTGCGCCCACTTGCGCATGCCCACCCTGGAATGCTCGCAGCACCACAGGTGTCCATCATCAGTGGTGGGAGGGTGGAAATACCTGATCAACCTTTACCCTACACCTACCAAGGCTAGAGTAGGTGACAGATGGATCTGCAGGTAAATAACCCACCTGTCTCTTCTCTCGTGCTCCTGTCAAGCCAATGCCCTTCTTGCCAAGTGAACTGGAGTTCAGAGGGCAGTTGAGTATGGTTGGAGCAGTCTATAGGAAGCAGGCTCTGCAGAGAAGAGGCTGAAGAGCGCTTCTGAGAACACTTTTCTTTCCGTACTTCCTGTCCTCCAGGCATTAGGCATGCTTGTCACTTTCCTTTAATGGCGCCATGGTAGCTCACTCTTCCATGACTGGAGGGAGAGTGGATTTGGAGAGAATGCAGGGGTGGCATGAAGTTTGGATCATTAAACAGTTAAAGAAACACAAGAAAATAATTTCCTTCAAGTATTACTCTCACTAATGCCTCAGTTGCACAAATTAAAATGAAACCAAGTAACACCTTGGACATCCGGGAAGACCTATGAATGCCAGAAGTGTGTGCTCACTTTTCCCCTTTCCCCAGAGTTGGCCTACAGAGAGTGAAAACAGGTATGATGTCAGACATCTCCTCTTTCCTTGGGACCATGGGATCCATCAGTCAGGGTATCTCATTTCTCCAACATTTGTTGAAGCTTTTAATACTTACCCTAGTTCCTTTTCTGTCAGAATGCTTAAGGAACACTTTGAAAAATTAGGGAAACATCTGAGGACAAATAGAATGATATCAGATGGTTCTATCTGTTATTCATAACAACCTCTACGAGTCACATATCCTCACAGATCCACACATCATTTGCCAACATCTAACTTGATAATATCTTAATTTGTCTTAATTTCAGAAGCCTTTTTCACATGATGTCTGGGGAAATTCTAATGCAATAGAATTTAAAACTGGATCTGCAACTGTGGTCACAGTCATCCTATTTTTCTCAAACTTTTACCTCATCTGTTTAACATGGCCTTTGCTGAGAAACTTGAAAAGCCTCCTAGAGAAATGAGGCCCTTTTGGACTTTTTTTGCAGCTCCCTTTGGGGTTACCTCTTAAATTACAGTACCTATAACGAAAGAAAATTGAGCCACAGGAATAAGTAATATGATTTTTTTTTCAAAATATTTCCTGTCTAGGGCCAGTGGGTTGGCGCAGTGGGTTAAGCAATGTACAAAGAAGCAAACCGCAGCCACTGCAGCACGAGTTCAATCCCTGCTGCCGGCCAGGGAGGGGACCCACATGGCATAGCAGACCTTTCCTGCCTGGTTCGCTGCTGCCCTTGGCAGTGTGTTTCGTCAGTCTGCCTGTTCTGCTCCCCACGCTGTCTGGTGAATCTTCTCACCTCCCATGACTCTGGCCTGTACCCCAGCTCTTGAATGCATAAATAAATAAATCTTAAAAAAAGAAAAAAGAAAATAATTTTTTTAAAAAATTTCCTGTCTAAGGAGCAAATCTGTAGTGCTGTTTTTATTATTTTACTATAAATTTCTTAATGACTAGAATCCTTTGTTTAAGTCCCATTATGGTGAACACATCATTAAATGGTTACCAGACTAGAGTGCATTGTGACACTAATACCCCAAAAGACAAAAAAGGACCACTAGGAACAATACTGTTTTGATTTTTTTTTAAGACTGCAGACAAGTTTAATCCCGGCCAGGGAGGTGATACACATGGCACAGCAGACCTCTCCTGTCTTGCCTGCTGCTCCCCTCAGCAGTGTATTTCAGTGGATCTGCCTGTTCTGTTCCCCACTCTGTCTTTGGTGAATCCTCTCACCCCCCACACCTCTGGCCTACACCCCAGTTCTTACATGCATAAATAAATAAGTCCTTTTTTTTAAAAAAATACCTAATCCCAATCTCCAGAGAAGCCATTTTTATTTTCTGATTTTAGTTCTTTTCATGATTATTTTGTAATTCTGTTATATATTTATGTACCTGTTTTTTTATCTATAGATATTTAGACATATCTCTTGGCTACACATAATGATTAGAAATTAATTGACTTAACATTATCTTTTAGCTCTCAGATAGTCAAAAACTGCCAGATAAAGTGAACTATGACCAAGATTTATAGATTTATTATTTTCATTAGAGTATAATTAAACTCCCAGTGTCAATGCTATTTTTTTAGTCATCATTGCCATTGTGAATGAAGCAAAATTCAATTCCCTATGAGTAATTATTTTTATATAAAAAGCATCTGTAATCAAGATACATTGTTTTACTTAAGTTATTATAGCCAATAATTTGTTTACTAAAATGCATTTATTAGGAAATGTACAATTGTTTTTTACTTGTTAGTTTTAACACACAATTTTGACCCTAAAAGAAGTTCACAAATTAAAAAATGTAATACTCTAGAACTCAGCACAACTGTTTCATAAGAAGAAAAATTTATTTCACGTTATGAATGCAAATTTTAGTAACAAATTTGTTGAAGTTATTTTTGTAGGACTGTTTCAAAAGCTTTATTTCCACTAGTTAATGTAAAATACATTATTTAGCAGCATGTGACGTTTCAAATATCACAGATGAGAAACACATGCAAAGAGGTAACTGTTTAATTTCATTATTTGCAAGTAAACTGGTGGATAAGCCCTAATTTTAGGTATGTTTAGTATTTCTATGAAGACATCTGAGTCTCAGTGATAATCAGGAATACATAGGCCATGGAGAGATGCCAAGGGTGTCCCAGAACCCATCTCTGGGGGCTGAAAGTTCCCCTAAACCCAACCCACAGCTTTAAGACAGCAAAAATTTTAATTCATGGTGTGGTTCATAAGTACTGAGAAGTGAATTCCATCTTGGCTTGGAATTAGTACCTGTCTTGAAAGATACCCTATGGAGTACATCTCTAGATAAAGCTTGTGACCATTTTAAGTAAGGGAGCACTACCCAGGAATGGAGATTTCATGCGTAGTGATCCTCAAGATCAGAAGAGCTCACAGCTTCAGAGTGTAGACGCCTCTTTTGATTGCTTTAGTATTGTAGGTTGAAAATGAATAAAAAAGAAACCAATTCCTGAAGATGAGTTCTATTTTGAAGTGAATTTGCACAGTGTAGTAGTGGTAACTCTAAATAACCAACATTTGTAAAACCACATTTTATTCTATTATATGACTACCAATGCACATTTGGTCTCATAGTGATAGTTCTATAGATCTAGTAATTAGATGAGTGATTCAGATCTAGCCCACTATGTTCCCACAGTAGAATCTTTAAATGTCATAACCAAAAATAAAACAGAGAAAGCAATTTCTGGGGTGCATGTTTTAGGCTCTAGAGAGATGGCAGACCTACAAGATAGGACAAGCAGACTCTGCTTCCTTAAAACTTTTTCTTTGTTATGGAAATATACATCTTGAGGCTAATGGATATCAATGGGATTATAAAATTAAAGAGGCCATCAAATTCCTTCATTTCTGTAGACGTCTGAGGCCTAATACCTTGCCCAAGTTTCAAGAATTAGTTGGTGTTCAGCCTGTTTCATTAAGGAGCAGATGATTTAGTATGCTATGCTCATAAGTTCTACTTGTTGCTATTTACAAATATTTCTAGAGTTCACATCTGTTATGCTAATTTGCTGGGTCACATAAGCTGAAATCTTGCCAGTTTTTCCAGGCAGCACCTAACAATTGGGTCATATCAGGTAGTTCCTTGTGAAAAGAAGATTAATAATTTCAGAGGCAAAAAACAAAAAAACTCAAAGCTAAGCATTTCCCCTCCTCATGTTTCACATTATCAGTATATTTCCATGAAGACATCCAAGTCGCCGTGATAATCAGGAATGGATGTGAATCCCTTGGATGACTGGATGACATCCTGTTTCCTTTTCAGTTTCAAAGAACTCAAACTCTCTGGATTATATCAGGGAACGTGAAGTTAGATTGAGCCAACATAGACAAATTTTCTTGTCATCAACCAAGTTAATAGCATTTGGCATTTGCTTAATCTTCAGTATGAGAAGCTCTGTGAAGTGAGATCAGGCGTTGACATGATTCAGGTGACATCTATTGAGCATCTTACACGATGTCATTTCTGCATTTGACATTAAGCAAATCTTTGAGAAAATATAGACTATTTTACCTAGAATTTAGACCCTTCCTTCTTGGAGGTGGCGATAGGTTAATGACAGTGCCTCTTCAGAGATAAATTCTTGCCCCGTGAAACATCACCTGTATAAGGGTTAGGTCAATTGTGTGTCATGTGGTTGGAACGCATCTTTAAGAATCCAGCCCTGTATGAGCCCCTCAACTATTGTCATTAGTATAGGGTCATCCTACAAAACTGTTTGATTATACTCTTTTGAGATTTGGCCCTGCTTATTTTGGGTGAGATGAGAGTTTTCAAGCAGTTCATAGGCATCCTGCATGTTAGCGACACTTTGCCTCATGTCCCGGTTAACCTTTTGGACTAGAATACCAGTGCTATTCTTTGGAGAAAACCTCTGGCCCCGGTATGCCTGAGCCTGGCGTTTACAAATGCCAAACTTACTGAGCAGGATGAATACATCCCTCTGGAAGGCCTTGGTGAAAATAGCATAGAGGAATGGATTGGCACAGGAATTAAGTGGATACAAGAGAACCAGCAAGATTTTGGAGTTGGTAACGGTGATAAGAGGCTTGTTCATCAATGCTGACAGAGCATAGAATGAGATGGGGGCCATGCACATGAAGTCAGTAAAGATTAACACAGCCATCCTTTGGGCAATTTTGGTGTCTTTGTCCCCTGGATTGTATTGGGGATTTCGGACTGTGATGTAGATCTTCACGTAACAGGCACAGACGATGATAAAGGCAACTATGTTGAGCAGTAGAACAAGGATAATATATGCCAGGGCTAGAGGAGTCTCTGTGTCCATGGGCAGGCATATGCTGACTTTGGCATAGCTACTTATGCCCACCAAAGGGAGCAGGGCCAGCAGGAAGCAGCAAATCCAGCCCCCAACCATGATGGCATATGCATGTCTGAGGCGGATCTTCCGGTCCAGGCGCATGGCAAAGGTGATGGCATACCAGCGCTCCAGGGTGATGACTGTCAGCGTGTATACTGACAACTCACTGGCAAACACTGTAAAGAAACCGGCTGTGCTGCACCCAGGACCTGTTTGCCAGTCGATGGCATGGTTATAGTATTCAGAATGAGTATAGAGGTCTACGGAGGCGATAAGAAGCAGATACATCCCCATGCAGAAATCTGCAAAGGCCAAGTTGCACATGAAAAAGCGTGGGACGGTCATTTTGTAGTGGCTGGTGAGGAGGATGACCAGGACAAAGACGTTGCCCAGGAGCGCCAGCAAACTGACAAACCAGACTACAATTCTCAGGAACCTGTAGCCCATTATGTCTTCGCAGGGGTTGAATTCATCCGACTTGGGGGTACACACCATGTCTTCATTTCCCCCACACACAGTATAATCATAATGGTTGTCAAAGGCCTGTAGAGCCTCTTCCTGAGGGTTTTTGAGCTCCTGGCCAAAACCAATGATCTCATCCTCTTGTTCTTCAACGAAGAGGTAAAAATGAGAGTTGCTGTGGATATCCTGGAACTTGGAGTTTTCCTTGTATCCAGTAATGCCATCACCTGGATCCTCTTCGTAGTCCTGGTAGAAGGGGCCATTCAAAGTATTCACAGATCTCCTCTGGCGCAGGCTCTGAATAGTGCTCTCATTACACATTAAGGACTCAAGGATACTGCAAGGCAACAGATGCAAGTCACCACCTGCTGAAAAATCCTACTGGTTCCCCTAACATTTAGCAAAATATGCTACATGATCCTACATGATCCTAGGAGATTCTGTATGATCTGGTTAGGCCTGTCTCTCCTACATCATTTCCTATGACCTCCCCCCTCCCATCTGTCACTCCCACTGTATCCAGTGACATTGGCCCTTATTTGTCATCTACACTGAATTCAAGAATGGCAGTGATATATCAAAACAAAAGCATGGATACTGGAACCTACCTTCCTAGGTTAAGGCCTCGCTCTACTATTGACAAGTTTTCACGCCTTGGGCAGGTCAGAGAACCTTGGTTTATCCATTTTTAGAGTGGGAAAATGTGAGGATCTATTTCAGATAGAGTTGTTGAAGGATTAGATGAATTTCTCTTTTTAAGGGCTCTAAAATAGCACCGGAATATTGTTAGGGCTGTGTATGTGTTATTGTTATTATTATTAATCCCTGCTCAGAGCTTTAGAACTCCATGCTCCATTTCTCTGTCCAGAAAACTCATGCTGCTTTTACTCATCATTAATTTTAACTCAAATTTCCTTTTCTTAGAGGCACCTTCCTTGATCTTTTTGAATAAATTGCCCCATGCTTGTGTTTAAGTCCTCTACCTGGCACTATCTGATATCTTTTTATTTGCTTGCCTGTTTAGTTTTGACTCCCCCTACTAGAATGTCAGCACAGTACAAGAGGGTTCTTGTCTGTCTTATTGTTGTGGAGATGCATAGTAGATGCTCAACACATACTTAATTGAACGAGTACATAAATGGACACTACCGCAATGTGGTCAAGCTCATGAAAATAAGATTCAGTTTTTCACTAGCCCACGAGACTCACATCAAAAGGGATTCCTTAATTTGCTTCAGCTGCTGCACAGAGTTTGCGTCATCTATTAAGCTCTGGCTAAAGCGCCCAATGAAATGCTTATTCCAACCTTTTTAGGTGTTAATGAAAAATCTGGAACTGTCTCTAAGGTGTACTTTATCTTACCACCTTCCCCAGTGTCCTTTCCCATTCAGGGGTATCGGGCATCAATATAGAGCCCACCATTGCCATTCTAACACCCCACTCCTTATTTTCGGCAGGTGTTATGCTTGCATTAGCCTTCTTTGCACAGCTGCTTTATTTTCCTGTTTGTTTCTGCCCCCACAACTAGATCTCAGTTTATTTTTGACATCAAGTGTAAGTGCAGAAAATCAGCTAGTAGGCATTTGTAGGGTCAGAGAAAATTGTCAGGCTTCTCTGCCCTCCCACCACGGGTGTGGATGATGGACACCTGCGGTCCTGCACGCATGCCTAATGGCAGGCAAGTAGGGTGTGGACATGCGCAAATGGGCACACCTGGGCTGAGACATGGGGCATGTAAGGGCAGCACTGCAGGGACGCCAGTAGGGAGAGAACAAGAGAGAAGAGAAGAGATCAGAGAGCACAGAGAGAGTGAGATTTGCCAGGGGCCAGGAGGCCTGCCAACCTGCCATGTACCTGGTTGCCTCTGATGTAAAGAGTAATTAAATCCTGAAAAAGCCACTGAGGGCTCCAGGACTCCTCCTTTACCATCTGCTGGAATCTTGGAGAACCTGCTCTATGCCTTGCTGGCATGACAGCATTCTATAGAAACCAAGGGAATGAGAACTACATAAAGGAAGGTAGTGTTAGGAGAACAGGGTATTGCCTGAGACGAGAAGGAAAAAACAATGCAGGTAAAAGTGTAGGTGGAAACAAGATGAAGAGTAAGCAAGAAGAGGAAAAGCAGAACATCTCTGCAGCCTGTAAGTAGCCTGATAATAAACCAATGCAGATCATGCACAGCTAAAATTAATTGTGAACGATGATATTCCAGGTGATCGTGAAAGGTCTTTTCTATTCAGTGTCTCATTTAATCTCAAAACCTATGTGATGATGGCATTATGAGCTCCACTAAAAAGGGTCAAGAAGGTTAAGGGAGCAGGCCAGGTTCCCACAGCTAGGATATGTCAGAGCCAGGACACAGACCCAACTGACTTCAAAACCCACGGACACAACCAGTGAGCTGTGGTGTCTGCAGGATCCAAATGACCAGGTAATCCGATTGCTTGTGTTGTTTCGAAGTTTGTCCTCATAGATGTGATGTCTAATATGTTCTACAGTATCTAAGATGTGTTGCATCTAGAGGTGAGAAATCCTATTGTGTGGCCTCTGTAAAATTCTATATAACCAGTTCATTCTGTCTACATGATCTGATCACTCTATATACTTAACTCTTAGGCCAATTCACCTTATGCTATTTTCACCAAGGCCTTCCAAAGGGATGTATTTATCCTGCTCAGCAAGTCTCTCCAACTCACCTCCTATCACCCCTCCCACCCTGCAATCCAGCGACATGAGCTTTACATCTCATCTACAACCACGTGGAGCCTGTAGTCATTGTCTCCTGGATCTCATGTTTCTTTCACATGCGCACAACTCTTCACTTTTTAAAAACTACAGTGCTTCTTTCCCAGTGCCAGAAATGAAATCAACTGCTACCATCACTTATTCCAGACACCTGCCACTTACCCTCTGATTTTCTTCTGGTTCTTAAAAGCACAGCAGTGGCTTGGATAAGAAAGGTCAGCTCGTGTGAGGTGAAGGAAACTTAAGGAAAGTGGAAGTTTCTTTAGAGTCCAAGTATTTCTTGCTATCAGTTCCTTTAGGTGCTCGAGGCCCTTGGAAGGCAAGGCGGTGACACTGGTATAAGAGATGTCCCTGGGAGGGAGAGAACAGAGTAAGACAGAGGCTTTCTGAGGCCTGGGCAAAAAGCCACACAGGCCTGAAATTAATCGGAGAGATGACACACTTCTTCCTGTTCTTGAGTATGTTCTCTGTGGTTTAAGGAGGGATATTAAGCTTCTAGGTTGATAAGTGACAAGTGACTCCCACTGTTACTGCCTGGAACTCTGGTATCCATCAGTACAATAATAGTTCAGCAGACATTTTATTTTATCCATTGCAATACACACAAGCTCTTAGAATCAGAGATGGATGTCAATTTTACAATGGAAAATGATACCATAGAACTGTGAAAGGGTCTCGAGAGGCATGAGAAATGCATTTGAGCAGGCTCAAAGGGACCTAAATTGCTCTCAGTCTCTGTGGGGGGTAGAGTTTGCTCACTGATGTGGATCCACATCCCTACCATGAAAATCTCCTGATAATGTGGAACTTGGGGATCATAGCGCATTACATAGTGAGTTCATGCCTCTGAGCCACCTCCCTGCAATCTCTGGAGGCTGTTCATGTATTTCTGGAAAGAAAATCCCAGTAACTTTATATTAACAATCTGTAGTGAACAATTTAAGTGACTTCTGAAATGAGGGAGGCAGGGAAACTGAAGAGAACGTCAGTGGTGGCTAACAGGGAATGAATATGTGGCTTTTAGGGTGATGTGTCCTGTTCTCTTTTCAATCCCAGGTTACGTATCATACCACATCATTTTTACTTTCTTAAAATATTAACCCTCCTAAGACACTGAACATTGAATTTTAACATCTCTCTTATCAGAATATTCATTAACTATTCCTTATATTTTTGCATATTTTATAATTTTAAAGAATGTTTTACAGTTGCATTAAAATATTTAATACAATCAGTAGTGTCTAACTGGTAGTGAATTACAATATGGATAACTTCTTCCTCCATGTCTTTGTAATTGGATTAGTTAAGAATTTCCATCCTGGGGATTCAAGGCCATTAGAACATATTACTCATTTTCTATAAACACAACACTTGAGTATTAACCCCATTCTAACCACAGACAGAACTGTGATTCTTGGAGAAAGGTATCACCTTTGGTATTTGTTTTGTATTAACTCTTAAAACTCTAATTTAGCATTTCCCACTCTTGTCTGGTGGTAATAATTAACACTGGTGTTTGCTATTATATGATCACCAGCTGTTTGTTAACATTAAGCAATTATTCTCGGGAAACTGGCAGAAGTGAACAACTTTGTAGTTAGTGAGAGAGCTGGGGCGTTTTAGATCCAGTCTTAGAAATACATTAATGTGCTTTATTCTCCCTCCGCATCTGTCCTTTTGAGGTACCTCTTTCTCTACCAGCCATGATATCTTCAAGATGTGGCCATCTTTCTGCCTCCAACTTTCTGGAAGCAATGTATATGTCTCTTTAGCCAGTGATGTTTTCCATGTCAGTGAAACAAAAGAGCTTCTTCTGGCTCATTTTTCCTGCTTTGCTGTCTGTTGGATACACTGTGTGTTCCTAGGGGCGTTTATTTTAACACATTGTTTGAGAAAACACATTAGTAACCACTGCAGTTACTACATGACAGAACTCCCCAAAACAAGTGACAGCAAACAATCTTTTATTATAAGCACAGTTTTTGTGGGTCATGAGTTTGAACAGGCAGTGGTGGGTACGGCTTGTGTCTGTTCTGTGTTGTCTGGGGCTCAGTGTGGGGAGAGTTGAGGACTGGGCCACTCAGTGGCTGGGATTATCTGCAGGTTCCTTCACTGGTGTATTTTGATCAAGGCTGGGAGGACTCAGAACTAAACTTGATCAGCACTGTTGATGTGGCCTCTCCATGTGAATTTGGCTTTTCACATCCCAGTGGTTAGATTTTGGGCAGGAGCATCCTGAGAGGAAGCATCTGGAACATTCCAAGAGCACTGATAGATCCCAGAGCAAGGGAGTGTCAATGAATTTGGTGCCTTATTTAAAAACTGCTTTAATGCTGAGTGTGGAGATATCATTGAGGCAGGTAACTGGTGAAGACTGGTCATTCATCACTCTTCACGGTGCGGTTTCTGGTCCAGGAACCACCCTGGACCAGCATCAGAATCACCCACAATAGAGCCACACCCCAGAATAGTTTAATTATCACCTCTGATGATGCAGCCCAGGAATCTGCATTATTTCAAAGGGCAGAGCCATAACTATAATTTAGGTCTAGTTTTTAGGTTCAGTGTTCTAGGAATTTTTGTACCTCTGATCTCTAAGGCTCTGAACACAAGTTCAGGTGTCGCAACCCTGCAGGGACTCATTAGAAATCTGGGAGGGAGGAATTGGTTCCTTAGTTGGTTCGAGTATCTGCAACGAGCATTTCTCAGGTGGCTTCTAGTTGGGTCCCAGTGGGGCCAGGTTGGGAGGATGCGTGGAAATGCATGGAGAAAGCAGGTGTATAATGTATATAAATAAGCCTGATGACAGAACATCTGTAATGTCATGGATACTTGGCATGCAGTAAGTGTTTAATAAACATGAATTACCTTCTTGCTCCATTTTGGAACTTATCTGACCTCAAGCCCGGCTTACGTCTTGACCTGTCTGTCCAATGGCTTGTCTGGAATCTATACCTGGATATCTCATAGACATCTCCAACTTAACAGGTGCACCCTAAACTTAGTTTTTGAACCTCATTCCTACTTTAACCCACCCCTCCTCTATTTAATCTAGTAAAAAACCTGCGGGTTTGAACTGTATCTTGAATCTGCATATTTGCTTCTCTGGTTAAGGTCTCTAGTTTAAACTGTGTTATCCCTGTGATTGCCTTACAGTCACTCTCTTCTGGCTCATTTTCTGCACGGCAGGCGTGGTCATCATAGGGACTCAGTAGGGTCACTCTTCTGTTCAAAATTTTGCAGTAACATCCCAAAGTACCATTACTGACATCTAATTTACCTACTGTCCTCTTCAATTTCCTGTCTATCTGGTCCTTGCCTAATTTTCTAACCTCATCTCCGGGTCTGAAGCCACTTATTTCCAAATTGCGATCTATCTGGAGCCGTCTCACATCCCACCAGCAGGAGCCACTTGATGTAGTTCTACAACACCATTAAGCCTGGTGCTCCTAAAGTGCTTCTGAGTGGCTGCCTTCTGATGCAGCCTGTCCCTGCATGCTAGTTGGGAATATACAGAGTCAATCAGGGAGAACAAATACCCTCTCCAGCTCCCTCTCCCCGTCCTCCCTCTCCCTCTCCCACTCCCCATCCTCCCTCTCCCTCTCCCTCTCCCCATCCTCCCTCTCCCTCTCCCCATCCTCCCTCTCCCTGTCCCCATTCTCCCTCTCCCTCTCCCTCTCCCTCTCCCCATCCTCCCTCTCCCTCTCCATCTCCGGATTTAATCTCCCTTGCAGAAATCTGCAATTATAATTACATGGTCTGGGTGTTATTCGAAAGGAAAGTAAGAGCTCTTTTCTATTTTCCAAGGATGCAACACTGTCTCTCCAAATGGAATGATTCTGCTTCCCAACCCAACTGGTATGTCTTTATTTCCTGTTCTTTGTCCTCCATCTTTTAGACCTTGTGCCTCTCTGGAGTCTTTGTCCTAGGCCGTGAGTACTTACACCAAAATGCAATTGAGTTAGTTAGCTCAGTTGTTTAAATGGCTACAGTCTCACAATCCTCATTACTTCCATTTCACTTTAGGTCTGAGATACCTTTCACATGAGTTTTACAAATACTTCCTGATCTTCCAGGAAACGTCTACCAATTCCACCTCCAGATTTAAGACACAGTGTTCCTAAAACTTGGGTCTCATCATACTGTTTTTCATTGAAGTCAGGCTTCCAGCAATGTCTGCAGAATGAAGTTCAAGTTTCTTAGCAGAGTATCCAGTAGGAGTCTCTCCTTGAATCCCCTGTGGTCTTCACTGATTTTCTCCTTCCTTTCACTGGACCACATTTTCAAGTACTTTCTTAAAAAGGCCGTAGATGGAGATATTTTCTGAGTTCTTGCATGTATGAAAATGACATTCCCCCCCTACCTTTATGTTCAGTTGACACGTGACTTGGGTATAAGACTTTAGGTTGAAAATCACTTTTCTTCAGAGTCCTATAGGCTTTACTCCATTCTATTCAAGTAGCCAGTGAGTGTTACTTCTGGGAGGAATGATGTGATTCAGGTTCTGGCTCTTTGATCAGTGACTTATTTTCAACTCTCTGGCCACTCTTATGATATTATCTCTCTCTTTATATTCCTCCAGCTTTACTGACATAGAATATACATAAATGCGGGTCTGATGTGACACATGTGTATATCAGGAAATGGCTCTGTGGCTTTGTCTCTGTCCCTGGTATGAGATGTTGTGCAGGACCTGTGCACTTAGCTCTGGGACAATGTTTGTATTGTTTCCACAATAACTTACTCCTCTCATTTTCTGTGTTTCTTCTCTGGAGAAAAAGGAATGTCCTTGATCCATCCAACATGTCTCTATCTTTCTCCTGTTATGTTGAATTAGGCTTCTGCTAGAAATCCTTGGTTGTATATTTTATCTCTTCTATTAAAGTTTAAAAAATTAATAAAATATTGTTGTCAACTTTTGTGAGATATATATCAGTTCTATATATTTGTGGTGCATAATATGACGTCTTGATAATATGATTACATGATGAGTGATTACCAAAAGCAAGCTAAGTTACATGTCATTTATTCACATAGTTATCACTTTAATGTGGTGAAAATACCTAAGACACCTAGTCTCTTAGCAAATTTCAAGTATACAAGTAGTGTGAATTGCAGTCCCACCAAACTGTCCATTGGATCCTGAGAACTTTCTCATCCTGGGTAATAGAGGCTTTCTGCCTGTAATCTTCCTGTTTCCTCTGGTCCTCTGCCTTTGACCCACATTATCCTAATATCTGTTAACTATGAATTCAACTTTGAAGATTTCACATGAAAGTGAGATCTTGCAGTATTTGCCTTTCCATGCCTAACTATGAATTTTTAAATTTTAGCTTAATGAGAGTTGGGTCTCCATCCTGTTCAGCACTGTATTTTTGGCACTTAAACTGGTGGTTAAAAAACAGAAGGCTCTGAATACATGTTTGTTAATTGCATAAATACATTTTGAGGAACATTTTCTAGTTTTCCATGTTTTATTGCATATCTGAGGAAATGCACAGTGTTTAGGAGTGTGGGTTTGGAATTCAGACTATCTGGATTTGAATCTTGGTTTCTGCACTTACTATAGTCACTCAACCTTTTTGTGCTTCATTTCCTTCTCGGGTTTTTGAACAGCAGCTGAGAGTGTGTTCCCAGTGACTATTAACTGTTGTCATTACTGTGCAGTTATAGGGATTAACTTCTCAGATTTACCTCAGGTCACTAGTTGTTGCATTATTAGAAGTTCTTTTCTGGTCTCTGCAATCTCTTTGGTTCCTCCAGGCTGACCCCACCCTCACTCCTGGCCCCTGTGCCTTGTTTGTTTATCTTGGTGTTGACTTTTCATGTTAAAAACATTCTTTGGCTAGTAATTCTTGGTTCCTCATTTATGCTTAGAGCAAAACACTGAAAATCTGATTGGGAGGTGGTCTAGTGCCCATTGTTTGGGGCAGTAGTTTGGGAAGCTTGTCAGTGTATTACTGGACCCTAAAGCATCAGAATATAGAGGTCTCTTTTCTTTTCAGATCTTTCAGCTTCTTCAGGAAAGAGGCCTCATATCTCAAGTTTAGAAGGCAGGTACTTGACTCACGATGCTTCCCATGAAGGGGGCAAAGGGTTAATGTTTCCAGATACAGACTTTTAGTTATTCTATTTTTAGCTCCATGTCTCACGCTTGCCTCAGGCCACACTCATCAACTCTAAATCCCAGGCACCTCAGAGGTTCTTTCTGCAGGGCAAGGCAACTGTCTCCAACTCTGTGCTGCCTGTTGGCACAGTAGGTCTAGCCTGCCTTCTCCACCTCCCCCAAGAATTCTGTAGCTCTCCAGACTGTCAACATGTACTTGCTTGTCCTCTTTATCCTGGTGGATTTATGTAGATTTAAAATTATTTTCCTGTCCTTTAAAGGAGACTCTTAGAAACAGGAAGAGGAAATAAAAGAAAGAGAGAGGAAATAAAGCTTAGGTTGCATGCATCACTTTTAACTTTTGTAATTGCTACTCCATGTGGCTAGAAGATCAACTCTGTTACCTCTGTCATTTAACTGCAAAGGGTGCAAACAGGACTGGCATGAAACTGGTGGTTTTTGGACTCCTCCATAGACCTTTCTGTGAGTCCCAGGCAGGTTGCCCAGCCTTTGAAATGAGATTGGAGGCAATGAGGCTTGGTGTGCCAGGCATTTCTCCAGGGTACTGCCAGAGATAAGGGGCCAAGACCAAGTCCCTACCCAGTGAATGTGTGGAGGGAAAACTCACATCAACCCACTACTCCTGCCAGTGCAGTTTTTAAAGCCTGTTTCATATGTTGGGATTCTTTCTCTATATTTCATTTGGAGTAGAAAAGAAGTTTCCATTTAATTAGTAATACCCATTGGCATGCCATCAAATAATCCCCATAAGTAGCCAAACCCTAGTGTGAGAATTGTAATTGTAGCTGTATTCTGATTTGAGTCAATGGACCATATACACAGAAAAAAACTGTCATTTGTGGAATTTTTCAACTATGGAGAATAATAAAATGTAATGACTTTTTTGTGTTTGATAAGAAACAAAAATTGATAAGAAAAAAAATTGTCACTGGGTTTAGAAAATATAAATACCCATTATAGCCTTTGGGAAACTATCACTGTTTTCTGGAGTGGATTTGTATTTAAATCATAGTTTTTGTCTTAAAATAGTAGGGTATTACAATCACTTTTTTTTTTTGTACTAGTCATTGAGAAATATAATACAAGATGTGAGTAAAGTAAAAATAAATAAATAACTACTTACTCCATGTGGCACGTGGATTGTGCAAGAGCTTCCTATATATTTTTTAAATTTTACTAGATTTATTTATTTATGCATACAAGAACTGGGGTAGAGGCCAGAGTTGTGGGGGTGAGAGGATTCACCAGAGACAGAGGTGAATCTTTGAAAGATTCACAGATCTTCTGAAAGACACTGCTGAGGGGAGCAACGGGTGAGACAGGAGAGATCTGCTGTGCCATGTGGGTCACCTCTCTGACCAGGGACTGAACTCATGCTGTAGTGGCTGCAGATGCTTCATAGTGCTGTGACTTAACACTTTGGTGCCACCAGGGAGGCCCCAGAATAAATATAGTTCCTCATTTATGCTTAACATAAATGAGCGAAACACTGAAAATCTGACTGGGAGCTTATCTAGTACCCATTATTTAGGGTGGTAGTGTAGGTAGTTGGTCTTAAGAAATGACATCACCAAGGAAGTGTATTACAGCTGAGGTACACGAGAGAGTGTCCCAACTGTGCACTTAAAAAAAAAAGCCTCATTTAGCAGAAATCCCCAACTTCACAAAGTAAGGCTCATTGTAAGTGATTTGAAATAAGTGATTTGAAGCTATATCTTTCTCCATTCACCTACATTTTTATTTGGATTTCCTAATAGTATACCTTATTTTCTAAAGTAAAACCTTCAACATATGCTGAAATTAAAAAAAAAATTCAGGTAAGAAGAATATGGAGAATAACTGTCAGTAGCTCAGGGACGAAGATTCACTTGTGAGTCCATGTGCTAGCAGACAAACAGACAAAAGGATGGTGACCTGCAAACTGGACAACCTCTCTATCATACTGGCTGGTACTTTCCACAAAGAGCACATCAAGCAATGGACACTAAACGTCACCAGAATTTGTCTCGAACAAGTATTTACTCACAAAACAGAATGCAGCTGAGCAGTGCCTGGCAGACAGTTTGAAGCCTGGTTGCCGAGGTCATGGGAACCTTTTGAGTTAAGTGTCTAATGAAGGTAAAGACCTGAATTTGAAGGGAGTAATCCTGCAGGATTATAGAAATGACAAGACTATCACTGAATTTTAATGAAGCTTGGGGAAAAAAGAGCCAACTGATATTTGATGTCATAGGAAAAACAAATTGCTTCTGGAAAGAACAGTGGAGTCTTGTATTGGCAAATATTGGGACAATCTGTTTTGTGTGAGCTATTTTGTCACTGATAATTATTTAAGATTAACCTTTGGCGAATTCAATTGCAAATTAAATAAGTACTCATTGACTTCCTAATGTTTCAACAGCATTTACAAATCCTTTTTATGTTTGCTTGTAATGAATGTAGATTTTTCTAAAGGTCAATATGTGAAGCTAATTTATTAAAAATACCTTGCACATCTGTAAATTGGTAAATGAAATGCATCTAAGAGAAGAAAGAAGAGGTACTATTTAAAAAGGAATTTAATTAATTTATTAATACTGAATGAAAAATAATTTAAGAGCTTAAAAACTCTAAGTTCAAGAAACTGAGTTTAATTAATTAATTTGTTTAATTTAGAAACATGATATGCATTTATCCAATACAAATTTATTGAGTGCCTTTTATGTCTCAAGTGCTGGATGTAGGGTAGCTAGTAACCTAAACTGGAAGAAATTTCTGGTCTTCTCATGCTTACATTCTAAGTGGGGAGAAAAGGACAATTGAAAAAATAAGTAAAATACACAGTGTGTTAGATGTTATGATAATAAGTACAATATGGAAAAGGAATTTGGAGAAGAGGAAAGCAAGAGCCTTATCTAACAATGGAGTTATAGTTAGATATGGGAAGGTATCAGGGAAGGCCTCACTGAAGAGAAAGTGGGGGAAAGGTTTGAAGGAGGTAAGGGAGAGAATGGCATGGCCATTGATATCTGGGCCATTCCAGGTAGAAAGCAGTCAATATAAAAACTCTGTGGTCATAGCATATCTGGCAAGTTTAAGGACGCAAGGAGGCCAGTATGCCTATAGATGGGGCAGGGGTAAGAAATGTAGAAGGTAATGGGGAGCCAGCATACATGCATCTTGTAGGTCATCAAAGGACTTTGTCGCTATCAAAGTGAGATCAAACACCTTTAGAGGAATAATATAATTTGTATTATTTTAAAAGTATTGATCTGGCTCCTGTTTTGGAAGTGAATATAAGAGAGCAAAGGGTGTATACATAAGGAGATCAATAATAGTTAGGGTGGAGCCACAGAGAGGTAGTTGTGGAGGTCATGAGAACAGCTGGAGTTTGCATATAAAACATAATGGGACATCATGAAGGATATGATATGGGGTACTAAGAGGAAAAGGAAAGTCAAGAATAACTTTACAATTTCTGGTCTACAACTAGAAGAATGGGGTTGCTATTTCTTGAGTTGGGGAAGGCTGCTGGTGAAATATATTTAGAGAATCAGGGGTTCTGTTTTGTACAATTTCAGTTTGAGATAAATATTAGCCATCTCGGTGGCAAAGTCAGATAGGTGGTGTGTCGTAAGTCTGAAATGTGCAAGAATTGTCTGAATTGGAAATTTCCATTTGAAGTGTCATAGGCATTATGCAGAGCCATGTGAGTGAATGAGATCACCAAGGAAGTGTATGAAGATAGACACAATGAGAAGATTAATAGGGAGCCCCTGACAATCTGACAGGAAGAAGTCCAGAAGAAGCAGAAGAAGTAGAAAAGGAAACTGGGAAGGAGCAACCAGAAGTGGAAAAAACCAAGAGAGAGCAGTATCTTGGAATAATAAGGATTTCTTCAAGTATCTTCAAATAATAAGGATTTCTAAGGAGAATGGAATCATTGATGACATCAAATGTTTCTGAGATAAGAACAAAGAATTTGCCATTTTATGCAGCAACTATGGAAGTTGGTGATCTCAAAAAGAGTAGTATGAGTGGCATGGGGTGACGTGAAGACCTAACTGGAATAAGCTCAATAGAGTTCAGGGGCGAGGACTAGAGATCAAGTGGTTAACACTTTTGTTTATGTTTTACGCAATGGTAAAAAAGTAGATATGGAATTGAAGGGATATTCAAGAACTATAAATATCTCAATGTGTATCCCCAAAAGATATAGGATGTTTTTTAAAATATAAGAAAACCTAATATAACAACCCTTTGAAGTCATCAAATATTCAATCAGTGTTCCAAGAGAGACATGGTCATTGGGTCATTCAAGTCAGAATCCAAGTAGACCTAGTTATTGCATCTGATGGAAATATTTCTTAGGTGTCCTTTAGTCTATATCCCCAAGACTTATTGTTTTAGGATACATGTTGATGGATGGAAATCCAGTAGAGAGGACAACACAAACTCTAGGACAGAAGGGATTAAAATAATTTTTTGATTTGTTGTTAACACATGGAATCCAGAACTTTGATGAAGGGACCATCCTTAAAAATACCAGAGATGGGTAGCATGAGAAATTCTCTTTTGATTGGCTTTATTTTCAAAGAAATGAAAGTCAAGGTGATCAATTTGGCTTGAAAATAAGAGAGAGAAAGGCTAGAGAACTGAGGAGAGGGAGGGAAGATAGACATATTCATCCAAAAAAGTAGAAAGCAAATAGGGAAGATAAAATGCTTAGTACTCAACTGGAGTGAATGATGTAAAATGAAACCATCTGCCACACTCAGTTGCAAAGTATAGGCTCATACTAGGTAAGCAAATGGGTCTAGTGAAGGTAGGGATTTTCTAGGCAAATGATAAAAAGAAGATAATATAGTTAATTGTGTATACAAATAAATGTTTAAAATTATAGATCATGGAATTTAAGTTTCATAATGAAGGCGTGAAAGCATGAGAAAGGAGAAAGACAGTGACATTTTAGCAATGGGCCTTAATAGGGCCAAAGAATTACAGGAATTAAGGTACTAAAAGGAAACATAGGCCTCTTTGGTGGCACAGTGGGTTAAGCAACGCACTATGAAGCAAACCGCAGCCACTGCAGTACGAGTTCATCCCTGCTGCCTCAGGCCAGGGAGGGGACCCACATGGTGTAGCAGACCTCTCCTGCTGTGCCTGCTGCTCCCCTCAGCGGTGTGTTTCAGTCAATGTGTGTGTTCTGCTCCCCACTCTGTCTCTGGTGAATCCTCTCACCTCCCTGGACTCTGACCTGTACCCCAGCTCTCGTATGCGTAAATAAATCTTTAAAAAATAAATAAAAGGAAACATAAGAAAAGAGCAAGATATTGAGATTGAGATTTTGGAGGGATGGTAGTAATGACAGTAATGTAGTAATGACAAGAACACATCTAGAGGGTGACCTTGAAAGTGAAACATGGAGGGCAAATTTATTGGAGAAGTAGAGGTGTAGGCCAGTGTATAAGAAAGATGATCCATTCGGATATTAAAGTCACTAAAAAGTTATAAGAGGAGTAGTGTGAACAATAAATCACTAGCTGAAATCTTCAAGAATGGGACAGAATGACTCTGGAGTTCACAGATGATAACGTAAAAGATTTTTGGGTGGTAATGTCTCGATGGTATGAAAGTCAAAGTAGGGAAGGGGTTTAAGAGAGGATGGGGGATAAGGCACCAGAAACAACAATGGGGAGGGAAGAAGACCTATGTCTCAACTCCATTTACATGTCTATGCTTCCAAGTCAGTCAACAGTTAGCACATTTTAAAATTAGGTATTCTCCTGCACCCCTATGTTTATAGCAGCACTCTTTACAATAGGTAAGACCTGGAAACAACCTAAATGCCCAAAAACAGATGAGTGGATCGGGAAGCTGTG
>JAGFMF010011747.1:5732166-5754831 GCA_019455555.1 Galemys pyrenaicus | reverse complement strand
CAGAAACCAAAAATGAGGAGACAAGGACAGACTGGGGACACTTGGTGGGGAGGGGAGGGAGGGTTGAGGGAAGATGGGAGCATGAGGGACTGAGGTGATGATGCACTGGTGAGATGGTGATGGGGAACACATGGGGATTACAATTGATGGCAAGTATATGTAAATTTTTTTAAAAAAATTTATATTAATAAAAAAAATTTAAAAATAATAAAATTAGATTTTCTCTTTTAAGATCCCACAGAGCTCTAGGAACCCACAAGTAAATGTCTAATTTCCTCCCATGAGGATTGAATGACAGAACAAATTTGCAACTTGTTCATGTGTAGTGTTTAGCTTCTATGCTTGTTCTTTTCAGAGAACCCAGAGAATTACAATGTTCTCATTGTAATTTTAAAGCCAGGAAAAACAAGTCAGGAACAGAAAAGTAAAAAAATATTCTTGCCTTATCTATTTCTTTGACTTGAAATTATTCAGCATTCATCAAATATTTATTGAGTGTCTGCTATGTGTAAGGCATTGTATCAAACAATGGGGAAAATACATAAAAATACCTACTCTCAATGCATTGATATACGAATGGAAGGAGACAGGGAGTAAAGAAAGAAGTAAATGAATGTCTAAGATATCTAGCGTGTCAGACAGACATAAGCATCATGGAGAAACTTAAAGCAGGGAGGTGGGGTGGAGGGTGGTAGACAGCTTGCAAATTTAAATAAGGAATTTAATGAGAAGATTTCAGCAAAAATCGAGGCATGAGAAGAAACACGTCCCACGTCTATCTAAGAGCCTCCTCAGTAGAGAGAGGAGCTGGTGTACTGCACAGCCCCTACCGTGGGTGCTGGGTGACTTGTTCAGCGTGGCTGGAGCATAACAGTGATGAGAAAGAAAGGACGAGATGGGATCAGAGGAGAGTGTCCTGGGCGCGGATAAACAGCCTGTTTTTGAAGGCTGTGTGTGAGAACTTTGGCTTGTTTGTTTTGTGTTTTTTTTAAATAAGATGATAAAGAACTGAATAGTTTTAGGTAAAAATTTGGAAAAGTGCGATCAAGCAAAGTTGGAGAATTGTAACAGGTGCAATCCTGTGTAGAAGAGGGTGATGTGTCATCCAAGAATAGATGTTTCTCAATTAGGCAGGGTGTCCATCCTGTCGCCAGCACTGTGGCCAGGGCACCCTGGTGACTTAGCTGGGGTCTCTATGTCCAGTTTTCTCATTTGTTCAATAAGGATAACAGCATGGACCACTGAATAAATAAGATTCAAGGTGATAGACTACTTGTGGGGAATCGAGCACATAGATAGCTGAAGCTCAAAAAAGGCTGCTATTCATTTTTTAAAATCTTTTTAAGTGTTATTTATTCATGCATGCAAGTACCGGGGTACCAACCAGAGGTGTGCGGCGGGGAGAGGATGTACCAGAGACAGAGTAGGGAACTGAACAGGCAGATCTACTGAACTACACTGCTGAGAGGAGCAGTGGACAAGGCAGGAGAGGTCTGCTGCGCCATGTGGGTCCCCTCCCAGGCTCGGGAACGAACTTGCACTGCAGTGGTTGAGGATGCTTCATAGTGCAGTGCTTAACCCTTGTGCCATGCTGCTATCCTCAATAAGAAAATGCTTGTTGAAAAATTCAGATGATGATAAAACTAATCTTTCTTTGAAGCCTCTGTGTACAAACACAATTGCTTTGTAACTCAAATGCCTGGAGTTTGTAAGAATACACGTATTTTAAGCCTCTAATTTCCATTCCTATGAAATCTCATGGCATTTCTTATTTTCAGCATAATGGGTCCTGCAGCAAAAAAACTCATCTACTGTGATAGAGTCATGTCAATGCACCAACACTGTGATGACAGCAAATGACACAATTTATCACCAATAGTCACCAATGCTAAAATACGACTATTCAACAATGTCGAACCTTCATTTCTATACACACACCAAATTGCCATCACTGTAGTGACTGAAGGACAGTTTCTGTGATACCTATTTTGTTCTAAGGTGTTTTTTTCTCTTGAAATCCAAAGCAGAATATAATGAGCAAAATGGATCTCAGGGAATTGGTAAAGATAGTGTGTCAGAATACAAACTGTGAACTACCTTATTTCCTTCCATCTGTTCATAGAGTAAACATCACTGAAGAGTCAAATAATTTAGCACCACTCATGTTTACTTAGAGAGAATTGAGTACCTCATTGTATACACCATGAGCTGCTTCTTGAGTTTCTATTTGGGGTTATTTATTGACACACACTAATCCTAGGTTGATTTACCCTTCTTATCAGTTAGCCTATTGCTAGCTTCTTTAATTAATTGTAAAATCATGAATGAAATCTGCTACAGAATGGAGTAACAGTAGATGTATTTTGTTTCATTTAATTTGATTCTGGGCAATTTCCTTTCCCTTATCATACAAATAACTGAGACTTCATATGGGTGAAATCACCAAAAATTATGAGAAGCAGTGTTGGAGAAGTCAGAATCTTTGGGGATGAAAGGAAAAAAAATCTATAGAAATGTTTAGCACAGAGTATAGTGAGCACTCACTAAATGATAAATTGATTTATACTTAAAGTTGCAAACTAAAATTATGCTACAATGGGCCTTCATTGTGGCACAGGAATTAAACTCTCAGGCAGACTTCTCCTGTCTCACCCGCTGCTCCCATCAGCAGTGTATCTCAGCAGATCCGCCTGTTCTGCTTCCCACTCTATCTCTGAACAATCTTCTCATCCCCTGCACCTCTGGCCTGTTCTTGTATGCATAAATAAATAAAAAATCTTTTTAAAAAATTATGCTATTACTTGCTTTTTATTTAAGATTCATCACTGGCTAAAGTGATACTTGACTAATAAACCATTTTCGAAATTGTTTAGAAAACTGTGCAACTGCTTCCCTAGGGTTGAGACTCAGGAAGTATTCCTTTATGTTCTGTCAGTTTTAATTATAAAAAATGCTCTTATAAACAATCAGCTTTAGCAAAACCAACTGTTACAAGAAACAGTCAATGAATTTGTGAATTATTGTTTCTTAGAGATGAAAGTCATCCTACTCTATATTTCGACTGGCATAGAGGTAAAAGCATTTACTCAGACTGAGTACCCTGTTGATTACTTGAGACAATTAATCTAGGACAGTGGCTCTCAGTGCTTGGAAAACTACTTTTCTTAAAGTAAAAAGCTTTTAACATGATAGGAGTTGTGTTTTTAGCCAACTGAGGAAATATAAATTTGAAGGTATTTGTCATAGCTCCATTTTCTCTCTCTTCCACCAAGAGTCAGTCCATTCCTTGGGGAATGCTCTGCAAATGAATTTGTACTAATTGTAAAGAATAAACCCATCATTATAGATTATTATGACTGAACATGTTCATCTTTTTTCTTCCTATCAGTGGCCATGGTTGTAAGATATGCTGTCCAATCAAAAAATTCAGAGTGGGTGGGGGGTGGGGGTGGGGACCAAGTAACCAGCATTGTTGACACATTTTTTTTGGTCCAAGGATTCCTAGGGGAGGTAACCCATCATCCTGTTCTCAGCAAGAACCAGCAGGCACACATTTCTGGAAAGGTGATAATCTACTCTTTCTCTTCATATTCTTCTGTGACCTTCCTCACAGCTCTTCTGAGACACCACAAAATGGCCCCCCCTTTGCAGTGCCTCTAGAAACATGGGTGTGTGTATAGGACAGAGATCCTGCCTGGGTTGCTTCCCCAACAACTCGGTCCCCTTGGTTTGGATCTGGGGAACAGTGAGAGGCCTGTCTTTCCCATTCCTTTTGCAGTCTGTGAGAAGAGCAACTTAGTGACACAATTTCTCTGGTTTGCCACCCCAAGAACTGCTCCCAGGGCTCCACTAGGCAAACACAGAAAGGAAGACCAGGAGCTTCAGGCTGATTAGGTCCTTGGGCTTGATTCCCCTCCTCTCAGAGGGAGGGTAGACCAGTGTCTGCCAAATAGCCAGGATTTCAGACAAATAGCCCAGGGATGTGGCTAAAACAGAGATACCAAAGACTAGTATAGTCAGGGCTGAGGGCAGGAAGAGGTAAAGGAAAGAGGGTATGGGGGTGAGTTGACAAGGGCCAACAACTGTAATGGGCTACACAAATATTACTACTCCACAGCAACCCTCCAGTGGGTCTCTTACCTGCTGAGTCAGGTCACATTCCCCATAATGTGATTTCAGTACAACACGCTTTTCAAACACTATCTTTGGTCCATATTATGGTCTTCATTTTTTTCGTTGAACACATCCTATCTTTCAATAGATTTGTTTAGTTCTTTCTGTCACAACTCTCTCTGTTGCAATTTCACCCTTCACCTGAAGTCCATCTTAATCCTGGTCACCATAACCTAAAATAGATCTTGACTCTTTAAATACTTCTTATGAGTCTTTGTATATTAAAACTCATGGTGTAGTTACTTATTCACTTTTCTCCTGAATTCAGCTGTAACCCCTTTAAAAGCAGAGGTTTACCATTCATAGATTAGTAGGTGCTCAGTAAAATGCCTGCAGAATAAGTGAGCAAGTGAATACCCTATGGGTTTGTTAGTTTTTCCTTAGAAAGAGAGAGGAAAAGAAAGTGTAACCTAAGAACACAGAGGGATTGCAGTGAGGATTAAAACAGATTTCACTTTGATCAAAAATTTTATCCAACACCGCAATTCAGTGATAAAATGACTACTCAATTAAAAAATGGGTAGGCTATTAGAACAAACACTTGACTGAATAATGATGCTGATGGTTTACAAATACATGAAAAGATGCTCAACATCATTAATAATCAGGGAAACACATAATAATCCTGCAATGTGATACCACATCACACGGACTAAAAAGACTAGAATAAAAACAGTGTACTGCACTGCTTGCTTTGGTGCTCTCATACTTCGCTGGTGGGAACAGAAAATGGGACGACTATTTTGGGAGACAGTTTGATGGTTTTCCTGCAAAGTGAAACCTACAAGGATGCCATGACCCAGCAATTTTACTCTTGACCATTACACTAGAAAAATAAAAAAGACGTGGTTGTCTGAAGGAGGGCGAGGCATAAGGGAAATTTCTGGATGATGAAAAAAGGAAAAAGCCTGGATTGGGGTAGAGTAACATACTTTTGCCAAAACTTATCAAATAGAATGCTTAGAAACTGTGCCGATAATTGTATGTAAATTATACCTTAAATTTTTTTTTGACAGAATTACCTAGAAAATCATATATTTCCCAAAGCTGTGAACTTCTGACATGCTGAGCAGATCCAGTCACAACTTTTTAGTCATCTAATAGTATGATCTTTTGACAATCATTAAGAGTCCAAATGAAAACATGAAAGACATTTTTCTCTAAACCAGCATGACTGAGACCCTTGGATTTTCTTTTTCTTTTTTTTTTTTTTAAAGATTTATTTATTTATGCATATAAGCACTGGGGTACAGGCCAGAGGTGTGGGAGGGTGAGAAGATTCACCACAGACAGAGCGTGGAGCAGAACAGGCAGATCAACAGAAGTACACTGCTGAGGGGAGCAGTGGGCACAACAGGAGAGGTCTGCTGCGCCATGCGGGTCCCCCCCCTGGCCGGCAGCAGGGATCGAACTTGTGCTGCAGTGGCTGCGGTTTGCTTCATAGTGCGTTGCTTAACCCACTGCGCCACCAGGGAGGCCCGACCCTTGGATTTTCAAATGAGTAATTAGATCAAGTGATAGAAAAAAATGTTTTTTTTAGTTTATTTTTGTTGTTACATGTAATGCAGACACAAGGATATTACAGAGATTTCTTCTTCTTAGGAGATACTTATAATAGTAAGTGGGACGATCATACTTTCATAATAAGTAAGTTACATTTTTATTAAAGTGGGTTACATAATTTAGACCTTAGCGAACTCTGGCTATTATGGAAAGCATTGTATTTCAGTATGTTTTTTCCTTTGGTATTAGAAACACCAAATGCCTCTCTTTCAAAATAATGTTAATGGAATACAAGATAATTGACAATTTTTAAAATATAAAAATGTAAAATGAGACTGTGTATCTTGATTAAAAATCAATAAGTAAAAATATTATTGAACTCCCATAGGAAGTTAAAAAGGATTCTAAGGAAAGTTAGTAGATATTGGAAAATAGAGACTAGATTTCAGTTTAGAGGCTACACCTGTTTTAAATTAGATTCTTTTTTTTTGATGACCTTGCTAAAATGTGGTAAAGTGAACAAACTTGACTGTTTTTATTGACTGAACAGACAATTGTATTGGAGATGCTGTTAGAGATGATGATGTTCTTCCACATGTACTCATATGAATTCTCCTTTGGGAGAATAACAACATTTTGCTTAATTAGTTTGTCTGGTTATTTCATTGTAAATTTCAAGGAGATTTTTCTACTTTCCCTATTCATTGACATATAACATTGTGTGAATTTAAGGTATACAGTGTAATGTTCAATATATGTCCAGACTGTGAAATGATAACAGCAACACAGCTAGTTAACATACCTATTGCTTCAAATAGTTACTGTGTTTTCTATTTTGTGGTGAAGTCACTTAAAATCTACTCACTTGGTGACCTTAAAGTATATGATACAGTGTTACTATAGTCACCTTTCTGTCTGTTTGATCCCCCAAACTTATTCATTTTAATAAATGAAAGCTTGTGCTCTTCGGCCACCATCTCTCCATTTCCCTCATTCCTCCCCTCTTCCTAGGAACCACCAATCTCTTTGTTCCTATGAGTTTCACTCTTTTAGATTTCAAGTATGAGTGAAATCATACAGTACTTGTTTTTCTCTGTCTGACATTCCATTTGGCATTATGTCCTTAATAAGAATCATCTCTGTTGCTGCAAACACAGCTGACAAATACACATACATATCTATTTTTATATACTATACTATATATAATATTTTATATTTTTCTGTACTTGTCCATTCACTTAGGTTGTTTGCATGCCGTAGCTATTGTAATACTGCAATGACATAGAGTGCAGATTTTGCTTCAGGACAGCGTTTTCATGTCTTTTGGATTGATACACAGAGTGGAATTATCAGCGTATATGGTAGATCTATTTTTGAATGTTTGAGGAACCTCCACCCTGTCTTCCTAGGGCTGTACACTATGTACAGTGAATATGCAACTTGCTTTCCCACCAACAGCCCTCAGGATTCCTTTTCTCCCACCCTCGAAGCACTGATCTTTTGTACTTTTTCTTTTTTTTTTTTTTAAAGATTTATTTATTTATGCATACAAGCACTGGGGTACAGGCCAGAGGTGTGGGAGGTGAGAGGATTCACCACAGACAGAGCGGGGAGCAGAACAGGCAGATAGACTGAAGCACACTGCTGAGGGGAGCAGCGGGAACAGCAGGAGAGGTCTGCTGCACCATGTGGGTCCCCTCCCTGGCCGGCAGCAGGGATGGAACTCGTGCTGCAGTGGTCGCGGTTTGCCTCATAGTGTGTTGCTTAACCCACTGCGCCACCAGGGAGGCCCTGTACTTTTTCTAATAGCCATTCTGTCAGGTCTGAGGGGCCGCTCACTGTGGCTTTGATTTGCATTTCCGTGATGATTAGTGATGCTGAGTACTTTTTCTTGTACCTGTGGCCCATTTGTATGATTTATTTGGAAAAATGTCTATTCTGGTTGTTTGCCCATTATTTGCCATTGAGCCATTTGAGTTCCTTATATATTTTGGATATCAGTGCCTTAGCTGTTATATCATTTACAAATAATTTCTCCTATTTGTAGATTGCCTTTTCATTTTTTTGATGATTTCCTTTGCTGTAGTTCTACTTGCTTATTTTTCCTTTGTTATTTGTGCTTTCGGTGTCATATTAAGGGCCAAGGTCAGAGAGCTTTTTCCTGACATCTTATTCTAGGAATCAATTATTTTGTTTTCTGAATATTCCTATATAAGACATTAATTTAAGAATGTGAAATATAATTTTCCTGAGGATTTTTTAAAAATTTTTATAAAGCTTTCTTGTTTTTTGCATCATCTCTATTTCTTGGAAGTTCTTTAACTGCCCAACTTGATCTTTTTCATGTCAATGGCTTTTCTCAAAGGTCTGAGGATACTTTGATGCTTGTTCACGTTTGTGAGGGAGGCTTATGGGAGAAGTTGTTTATGTGATACCTTGGGAGATTATCAGTGAAGATTCTTCTTGGTCCTGTCAGCTTCCCCAAAACTCTGATCTCTGCCTAAGAGAGTACACACTGACAACAGTGTTCTGCAAGTTGAATAATAGGAGGTTTTGATCTTAAATTTAGAGTATAAGCGCTCATACAATCAGAATAGTGCTCATTTATTCCCTCAACTGTGCCATTATCTTTGAATCTTGGTGATGACATTTTTTAAAAAAAGATTTATTTATTTTCGCATAGAAGAACTGGGGTACAGAGGTGTGGGGGTGTGGCGAGAGGATTCACCAGAGACAGGGTGGGGAGCAGAACAGGCAGATCTATTGAAATACACTGCTGAGGGGAGCAACAGGTGAGACAGGAGAGGTCTGTTACACCATGTGGGTCAGCTCCCTGGCCGGGGATCAGACTTAGGCAATGGTGATAGCACTGAGACTCACCCTCAGGCCGTCAGGGAAGCATCTGGTGATGACACTTCAACAAAAGAAAACTAATCTTCTCCTGGTGTATGTGTAAGAAGTATGTGTAAAAAGTAACTGGTGTGTGTAAGAAGTAACTGTTTCCCTGTACAGAGTAGGGAACAGTGAAGTTTTAAAAGACGATCAACTTCTGGTTTACTGATACCCACACTGCAGGACACTAAAATTTAACTGATAACCTTTCCTACATGATTTTGATTAGCCTGAAAATACTTCGCTAGCATGCAGCTCTTTCTTGGTCTTCTAAGTTACTTATCACTTATTGTCTCTGTCATGGAGAATTTATGCTTTTGAATTTGTGCTTGAGAATTAGTGATCTTTTTTTCTCATAGGTTACTGCCATTTTAATGTTGTTTAAGGAATGATACAGGAAAATCACTTTGGTGGGGAAGGTTATCAGAAGTCTCCATTCTTTAAAATTTCCTAAAAAGTCAACATTTCCTATTACCACTGACATTCCAAAAACTCTCAAATATGTCTCTAGCTTGATCTCTGCTGTTAATTTCACATCCATATATAGCTCTTCCTGCTTGTTGAAACAGATACCTTGAACTGCGTTTCCCCTCACAGTCCCTCCTCCCAGACTTCCTCATCTCAGGAAATGGGGTCCTGATTCTTCTAGCTGCTCAGGCTAAAACCCTTGCAGTTGTCCTTGACTCTTCTCTTGCCTTGTTCCCTACATACATCCTGTTTGCATATCAGACTGGCTTTATCTTAAAAATGTGTCAGACTGTTAGGAGGAATATGAAAGAACAATAACAACAATAAAGAATAAGCTCAAGGAATTGGGCAATTATAACCAAAAGTAAACAAAAAAACTCAACAAGATCAAAAAGCCAGGATAAACCAAAGGGGCCATGGGGGGGAAGGGAAGAGGGGAGGGTAAAGACGGGGATGAGGCCAGAGGGTGCACAAGGGACTGAGGTGATGTTGCACTGGTGAAATGGTGGTGGGTACTCCCTGGGGACTACAAATGATGTCAAATATAATAAATAAATAAACAAACAAACAAACAAACAAATAAATAAATAAATAAATAAAAATGTGTCAGAGTCTGATCATTCTTATCACCCCCACTGCTACTACCTCTCTTGAGCTCTATCATCTCATTCCCTAGTGATTTTGAGATACTCCTAGGTGGTCTCCCTGTTTCCATATTTTGACCCTCAACAGTCTATTCTCAGTACAGCATATAGTGTGATCCTGTAAAAACCCAAGTCTGATCATGGCACTTCTAAGCCTGAAAGACTCTGATAGCTTACCCTCTAGGAAAAAAATCAAAAACCTTATAGTGACCTCTAAGGCCATCCAAAAATTGTTATTTCCTACCCCATTATCTTTTTGACTATAACTTTTACTTTTTACCCCTTTCAGCTTACCTTGTTTGAGCTGTAATGGCATCCTGCTATTCCTTAGACATTCTAGGTTTATTCTCATATGGAGGTCTTTGCACTTTTCTAGAATGTTCTTTTTTCAGATAGTGACAGGACTTGTTCCTTTATTAATTTCAGGTCTTTTCCCAATGGACACCTTCTTGATGAGGATTTCCCTGACCAGCCTTCAAACAGTGACCTTACTGTATTGAAAATTCCTAAAGAAGCATCCAATATTTCTTCTTGCCTTGAGTGGATGGTTTTATGCTTCTCATAGGCTGCTGTATTCCTCTTTGGCAAGGACTTGACTAGATACTTAATGATAAGATTCTAAATGAAGATAAAACCAAGGATGTGGAGAAAATGAAACTGATATAGAAGTGTGAGGGAGGTAGGATGGACAGAACTTGATCGGTGATTGGATGTGGAATTTCCACATCAGAGTAAATGCACTAATAGCTATTATTTCCATGTTGTTTTAAGAAATGTTGATAACTCATCTTCCTAAATGACTATATGTTCTTGCAGATGGTCAAACAATCAGTTATTCTCTTCCTTCTTCATGCCAGGCATTGTCGAATATATATATGTTCTCTGCAAAGACTAGAGTGCCTTTCTATAGACTATTTGTAAATCTCATGTCTCAGAATATTGCAAAAGACAGCTGCTCAGAGATGTCTGTTTTCTTTGCAAATGCCCATGTTAAGGTGACTGCCTGATTAGTGTGGGTCTTGAGTCTCAAAGCATAGGACTATCTTCCAAGAAGTAGGCTGTACAACTGGCAAAATAGTACTCACAGAAGCCTTTAGCAAGACAGTAACATGCCCAACACTGACCACTGTCTGCTCCTCTTAATGCCCCCACTTCCAATAAAAAAATAAGAAAACATATTCTTCGGTATGTGTTACTTACAGCAAAGTGGGTCCATTGTATACGCCTCCAAATGCACTTTTGTCAATATCTGTCAGGTGTTTGTTCTTGTTCAGGTAACTAAAGAAAGAGAAAGAATGGATGAGGTTGAGCAAATTAATACAAAATGAAATGTGACCCTGGTCTCTATTAACTGGGTTTTTAAAAAAGAATTATTCCTTTATAGTAAGTTTTTTTCTTTTCTTTATTTTTGCATAGAGGAATTGGAGTGTAGGCCAGAAATGCAGGGGGTGAGAGGATTCACCAGAAACAGAGTGGAGAGCAGAACAGGCAGATGGACTGAAATACACTGCTGAGGGGAGCAGTGAGGAGACAGGAGAGGTCTGCTGTGCCATGTGAGTTAGCTCCCTGGCCTAGGATCAAACTCAGAGCCATAGGGGTGATGGTGATACCACTGAGACTTAACCCCTAGGCCACCAGGCAGGTCCTGTATTAACTGGTATTTTAAGAATTTAGAAAACATCTTACCTTCTTTTGCCTAAAGCATTCAAAACATGCTAGGTTTCAATTGTGCAAAGTTTATATACATATTAATCACTGTGGAAGTCTTTGAATGTGAATATGTTTGTGAACTAGTTGGCACATCTAGATTTTGTGAAAGATGCCTAATTCCCTGTTTACTTGGACAGTGGTAATTGTATTTTTCAATATTCTTCAATACCAACAGATTTAAATTTTGCTTCTTACTATTGATGACTATCCTTCCTCTTGAAAACTGGGCTTAAATCAGGAATGAAATGAAGGTGGTGAGTGATGATGAGGATTTTCAGAGATTCAGATGTTTTCTTTGGGGTCCAAATATAGGATACCCAGTTAATTTTGAATATCTGATGATAATTAATAATATTTTAGTGGCAGCATACCCCATGCAAGTTTTGAAAACACTCTTACATTAAAAAGTGATTTGTTGTTCATCTGAAATTAAAATTTAATTGGGTGACCTGCATTTTCATTCACTTTTGTGGGGGCAGGTCATGCAGATAACATTACTGAGGGTCCCTTTCCTGATAGCATTTTGATGGGTACATTGACCTCTCCATTTTGAAAACACTTGGGCATTTGAGGGTAAAATACTTTTGAAGCAATTTAAGTCACAAAGTGAATCTCAAACATAAAATTGCCTCTAAATGGATGAAAGCTTTCAAGAATTTTGAAACCGGCTCACCCTAACCCCCAGCTTTTTAAGAGAACAAGATTTTCTAAGAAGAAGCCCTGTACATGTGTATTCTTGTTATAAATGATCTCCATTTACATATGCTTAACTAACCACATAGCCTGATCAAACTGAAGAGCTAGTGAGTAGCCAACTATTAATATAAAATGGATACAGGGGGAATTTAGGAGGTCTGCTTAGATAAGGATAACGCCCCCTATTTGTGCTTCACAATGGAAAATCCTTAATGATTATTGTTAATAATAGTGTGACTTGAAGAGTTTGGGTCAGAGGATTCCTGTTCCAGAGTCCTCACATAAAAGCTTCCTCTGGATTAATTGGCTGTAACACTCTTTCTTTTAAGCAGAAAAGAGATAAGGTGGCCTCATTTGTAGCTAACCCGAGGAGGAGGAGGGACAGTCTCTGTCGCTGCTGAACAAAGGCAGAAACAGAGTTTTACTAGATTCCTGGCCTCAGTTGTTGTTCCTGGTTCAGAGCTCAGCTCATCTCCAGTCCTTTGTAGAGGACAGAACTTAACTTAGAATAAGAGATAGCAACCTGAGATCAAGAGATGGGTCTTCAGTGGAACAACTGTGAAAGACGAGTGTTACCAACCACCAATGAAGTCTTCCTTTTCTGGGCAGGAAGAGGGATTAACCAAATGACAAGGAAGTAACAGGTCTCCACAAAATGAGACTGCATAAATTGGTGCAGACTTTGTGATTCTTTCTTCAAGTTGAGGTGGTGAACTGCCTGATCTAAAGTAATCATCACCCATTGTTCTTCTTGCTCCCTTTACTTTCCTCATGGCACTGTCCTCTTCTATAGCTATCTTATTCATCTTTGGTGCCCCCAACCAGAATATAAGCTGTCTGTCTTATTCATTGCTGGATCCTCAGTGCTGGGTTCAGTGCCTCCATAACTATTTGCTGAATGAATATGTAAACGAGTAAATTAAAATATCAACATACCTTTCCTCTCCAACAGTGAGGTGGGTTATCCTACGCTCTTAAGGTAGTACACATGATAGCTTTAAGTAAAAAATGCTGGAGAATGAAAGAATAATCAGCATTTGGCCAGCTGTCTTTCTTGATGGCGGTGACAAGCAGGCTTACAAATGCCACAAGCCCACATGGCCCAAATGTGGGTTCAGGTAATGGTGAACACTGAGCTTACAGGGTATTGAATCTTAAATGGAGAGCACCAATAATCTTATATTTGTACAAAGATCCAACTGTGAGGGTAAAGCAGCCAATATGAGCCTTCTGATGAATGGCTACCTCCTAAGGCTCTCACTCATAGGTTTCATTTTTATCATTGTTTGACTTTCCTTCAACCCACTGTATGTACAGAGTTCCCTTGGTCCAGTGATTGCTAGTTGGCAAGCCCCACCTTGGAGAAAACATCTGGAGAGAAGATTTTGATCAGCCTGATTTTGTAAAAGGACAACAAGGATAAGTGCCACACTGGCTTGTGTCTCTTGTATTCTTTGGCCCATGCTGCTTGTGATCACATTCTCTTCCCAGGCTGGTCAAAGTCAAGCAAGGACTAGAGAGCTCATCTCAGGTCTTCCTCTCCACTGCCAACTGCTGCAAGCGAAGATCGGCTTGCTCTAATCACTAGAAATTGTTGTAAAACTAAATAATTGCTCGCCCAACTCTGCAGTGTTTTCATCTGATATTTAATACTCCCCCAAGGATAAGAAGGCTGGTTCATACACATTGTAGTTTACCAGAAACACTGCAGAAGATTTCAATCAGGGAAAGCCAGCCAGAGTCCAAAGGGGAGAAGCAGCATGGAGAGAGGTGGCAGCCAACGTGAACAGAGATGAACTGAGTCTTGGGGGAGGCTGCCTTCTTTAAAAACAATATGGCTGTTTGGGTCCTTTATCAATTAGAGATAATTATGTGCTTAAAAATGAAGTGTCAGGGCCTCCCTGGTGGCACAATGGGTTAAGCAATGCGCTATGAAGCAAACTACAGCCACTGAAGCATAAGTTCGATCCCACGCCAGGGAGATGACCCACATAGCGCAGCAGACCTCTCCTGCTTTGCCCACTGCTCCCCTCAGCAGTGTATTTCAGTAGCTCTGCCTGTTCTGCTCCCCACTCTGTCTCTGGTGAATCCTCTCACCCCCCGCAACTCTGGCCTGTACCCTAGCTCTTGTATGCATAAATAAATAAATCTTTAAAAAAATGAAGTGTCACCCTGTTTTTAAGCAGTGTGGTTGCTTTATTTAGCTTTTAAAACCTAGGTTCAGATTGTTCATCCTACCTGCTATCTGATAAAGAGGTGCAGTTGGGAAATACATCTGCAGAAACCTTTATATCCAGGAAGAAATGCTCCCATCCGCCCCATTTATCACATAATGTTTACTGGGAATGTCATTCTCGTTAAACTGACTGCTTGACTGACTCATTCTGGTTTCTCTAGAATCAATGGTCTATAAGCTGACTTGGGTAAATCAATGACAAATGTTGGGGACCTCTATGGGTAACGCATCCCAGAAATGATTGTTATAGTTGTGTGTATGTCTGATAATTTGCACTATTTTAAGGGCAAGGAATATAAATAAACTTAAAATAGAGTAGAAAATTCTGTTTTTAGGGATAAAAGGAAAGACATTTTGAAAGTCAGGAATTTGAAATATAAAAACTGGGAAGGGCTTAAGAGAAAATAATTGGTATTTCCTTTTAAAAAAAAACAGTAATATATCTGTGTGTTTTTAGTTTTTTCCCACTATTTAGAGGATTTATACATTTTTGAGAACTTATTAGAATAATGAAGGTCCTTGAAATGATATATTTTTCATATGATAGGAGAGGCGTTAATAAACCCTGCCTTGATTTCAGTATTGTGCATTTCACCATCAAAGACAAACAATGTATTCAGAAAAATGAAGAGTCAGGAATGAGTTTGGGAAGAAAATCCAACTGACCAATTCAGCATTAAACAAATTCAGTATTATAGGAGGCTTACTCTTGGCATGTACTAGATGAATAAATTCTCCGTGGATAAAGGCACCCCCTGTAGTATGTTTGCATGAGGAAGTTATCTGTGTCAGAGATATTGTGGCAAAGAAACCTTGTTCTCGGGGGGCGTTTTATGGTACATTTCAGCTCCAAGATGGAATTTCAGCCTGTACCTCAAAATTCCTCTAGAGGAAAGTTGTACTAGCACCACTTCTGTTGTGAGTCTCTCGTGGGGACACTCTGTGGGAAGCCTGGCTCCCCACTCCCTACCCCCTCTAGCAGTGGTTATTTGGAAAATTAAAGGGAGTCCTCGCCGAGCCCTCATAGCTGGCAAAAATCAGAACACCTGTTTCTAAACAGTAACAGGTGAGCACATTCTCAAGGTTTCCACAGGCAGAGGTAGCAGCCGGTGCTGGAGCATATCCTACAAGCTGTTCAGATTCTTGCCCCATGAAAAATAATAGCCTGCTTAATCTTATAATCTTCTCTAAGGTCAGCTTTTCTCAATGCTCCAGCTGTGGTGCTTAGCTTCTAATGAGCCAATGTGTGACACTAATTACCACAGGAGTGGTGTTTACTCTTGTGTGATTAATGTTCAGTATGTTCTTGGCACATCAAAATGGTATTTTCTCCCCTTTCTAAATGTTTACTGTCAGAGAATAGCTAGTTCCTGCAGCCTGACAATAGAAAATACAATCCAGACACTTAGATACTAAGAGCAGCAGCAGATCCCCATACCAGATAGTGTAGAGAGGAAAAGAGTTTCCAAAGAATGAACACATGACTTGTGAATGACAGCAGTTCAGCTTCTATTGAGCAAGGGGTGCTTGTGTTATTTCTAGTTTCACAGCTGAGTGACAACAACGTGTTTGGTTCCATCCGAAATCACAGGACCTTGTGCTTGGATACATCTGCCATCATTTTCATGAACTTTTAACTAATTACCCAACTAATGCTGAAGCATCAGTGCTGGTTCTCAGGGTGGAGTTTATCCACCGCGGCTGCAACCATATACTTGAGTTACAATTAAGAAATAGTTCTAAATGAGGTCAAATATGCTCTTTTCAGTGAATTAGTGTGAAACAGATGATAGGGAAATAACTGCTCTTCTGGACAGCTTGTTGTTAAATTATAACCTAAGGACATTTGAACATACTTCTGGAGAATTTATCAAATTGCTAACGTGCTATGTGCTACCCTTGAACACTCTTAGGATAATTATGGAATATTTATACATTTGCATTAGTTAAAATCACAGTTCACATTGAAACAGAGTCAATAGCCCTGTTAAAATTACAAAGTGAACACTGTTTCATTATTTCTAAGAAAACTTGACCTGTTTTCTCCACTTATACCTCAAGCCTGTTTTCCTACAGTCCCAGGTCTCCTTACAAGGTGAACATCCTGATATTTCCTTGAGTTTACATGAAGTCCTTAAATCTAGGGAAAAAATAAATCTACATCAGCTAAGAATCAGAAATTTAGGGTAGAGGATGAATAGATGGAACTTTGTTTTAAAACAGAAGCAGAATTTCAAGTTTGGTTTCCAAATACTGATTGGAAAAAAAACGATCTTTGTTTTCTATTATGATTGGATTGGAACTTTCAAAACCCAAAATATTTTTACCCAGATCCTTCTTATCTTTATCTCATGCTTGGCTTTCAATCTTTATTGGGAATTGGAAGAAAGAGTTCACGTATTTCATCTCACAATGCTCATCTCACTGAATTCCTTCATCTAGACTAGAGGTTCACAAGTGACCATCTGGTGAAATCTTGCCTGCCACCTGCATTTTTGTAAATAAAGTTTTTTGGAATACAGTCACACTCACTTGTTTATGTATTGTCTGTGGCTGCTTTCACACTTTGAGGGTGGAGCTGAGTAGCTGTGACTGAGATCATAGACTTATAGAGCCCAAAATATTTGTTATCTAGCACTTTCAAAAAAAATCTTCCGATCTCTGATCTAAACTTTTAAAAAGAAGAAATAAATGATTCTCAAGTTAGAAATATTATTTGTTAAAGTCTTCCAAATAACTAATATTTTATATTAAATTGTCAAGAAACTATGGTAAAGATGGTGCACTGATTTCTTTCCTATCTTTCAAGAGTTACAGTGACTAGAACAGACTGTAATTCAGGAAAATAGTGGACTAAAACCCATTGTCTCCAACAGAATGACTGTCATTAGCCAAACTTCTCACAGACACCAGGGTATTGTCTGAGGAGAAAGTTGGTGGAAAGGTAGAGAGTCTTCCTACATAATCTCTTCATAGGTCTAATTTCAGAAGACCATAAAGTGATCTGAAAATCTTATTAGCTCTTAGATTCACCACAGGCCACCTCTAGAAAAAACCTTAGTACATTTACCTGAATCCCAACAAGATATTATATCAGAAGATTCTTGAGTATAATTTCCAAAGAGTATTCTCTGGAACAGCACGCCAAAGAGCTACTCCTGGAGCCAAAAGCTCCCTGGGAAACCTTACATACTATTTCCCTCTCTTGGATACTAGAAATTCAGATTGTGCTTTTAAAAGACCAGCAGGGCCTCCCTGATGGCACAATATGAATTATTTGCAGTTACTGTAGCACAAGTTTGATCCCACACCAGGGAGATGACCCACATGCGCAGCAGACCTCTCCTGCCTTGCCTACTGCTCCCCTCAGCAATGTATTTCAGTAGATCTGTCTGTTCTGTTCTCCACTCTGTCTCTGGTGGATCCTCTCACTCCCCATACCTCTGACCTGTACCCCAATTCTTATATGCATAAATAAACCTTTAAAAAAATAAGTAAAAGACCAGTGAAGTGGACCTGGATAAGTAGTTTGATTTTATAAGGTCAATAACTTTTAAAAATAAAGTCCACCTAATTTACCATGGAGAGAGAGTTCAAGGAACAAAATTTAGGAAATGCTTGCCTCCAGCTTCTCCAGCTCCCCCATTCCTGCTCTAACTACAAAAAACTGGGGGAAAGCTAGCAAGAAGTTCTTCTTCCCTTGTTATTTTTTTCATATTTTCAATATAAAATTAATTCCTTTAATACTCTGCAGCTGATTTTATGGCCAATGGCATAAAATAATAGATTTCTAGTGAGAAAGGCTTACAGAGAGATCCAGTTAGCACAGCCACATCTCCTGATTCCAGAACACTCATCTTGGAATTCTCTTAAAGAGTTTGCGGAGTATTCTAATCATTACCAAGAAGTCAGTGATAACAGGTCTGAGATGTTTTGGAGCAAAGAGTTAACATACATGGCCTAACCGCAACCCTAATTATTTGAATGTAATAACAGGCAGGCTTTTCATCAAGGTGTACCCCACTCAGACTTCATTTGGCAGCCCACTGAGCTGATGAGCTTGCTGCATTGGAAAAACTAAGTTTTTACTGACTAATGATGCTGTTGCTTGTTGTCTTTGTCTCTGCCTCCACCACCTATGCCAGGGAGTACTGGTATGGATAGAAACTGGTGAAACTTCTACTGGTTGAGCCTTGATTTTGAGTTGCCTTCTTCCTATCACCAGTCTCCTCTTCCCAGTTGGAAGCTTCTGTATTCCAGGCCTTTAATTGGCTGAGCAATGAACGTAGGTATTCAATAAATGAAGAATTGGCTGAGATTCATCTGGTAAAATTAAGATGAAAATAGTGTCTTTCTAATACTGTAAATAAATTTCATGAACAAGTACACATATCTATTAAATCTTTTTTAGACATCCCCTATAATTATGTATTTCGGAAAAAAAAAATCACTAAAGTCAAGTTGAAGGAGACCACAACCATACAAATCTAGAAAAGTTACCTGCTTCTTTATTTGATAAAGACTTCTGGGAAACCCAAAAGCCTGGTAAAGAGTGCGGACCCACTTTAAATAACTGAGAAAGCCATGTCTAAGTATCATGACTTTGAAACTTATTAGCATCTTTCTCTTAAAAATAGAATCATACTCAACCCACCAGCTAACCCCCAAATCAGAACAATATCACTTAATCTGTGTGTGTGTGTGCATGTGTGTGTGTGAAAGGACCAGCAGCAGCACCGGGAGCTTGTTAGCTTGCTCCAGATCTACTGAATCAGAATCTGCTTATTTTTTTAAAAAGATTTATTTATTTATGCACACAAGAACTGGGGTACGGGCTAGAGTCGCGGGAGGTGAGAGGATTTACCAGACAGAGTGGGGAGGAGAACAGGCAGAATGACTGAAACACATTGCTGAGGGCAACAGCAGGAGAGGTCTGCTGCGCCATGTGGGTCCCCTCCCTGGCCAGCGGCAGGGATAGAACTCATGCTGCATTGGCTGTGGCTTGCTTCATAGTGCGTTGCCCAACCCACTGTGCCACCAGGGAGGCCCTGCTTATTTTTTTTTTAACACTGAGGTAACACTGGTTTACAATACTGTATGTGGTTTAGAGGACTAGGTTCCCACCTATAGGTTCCTACCTCTTTAACCCACCCCACCACCAAGGCCTCCGTAGTCCTCCACCATAGTCTATTAAGCCCTCTCCACTCTTTGTCCCTGCTCTCACTTTCCCCCTCTAGTCGTCTCAATCCTGCAGTCATTTCCTAGGATTTGTGTTGATTTAGTTTTGTCTGCTCCTTGGTTTTATTTTTCTACAGTCCACTTCTGAGTGAAATCATCCACTATTCATCTTTTCTAAACAAGATCCCCCAGATGGTTTATATATGCAGTAAAGTTTGAGAAGCACTGTAAAACACAACGGATCTAGAACTATAGGTGTTCATATTTTGCAATGACTATGTCTGGATTTAAAAATAACTATACAGGAAATGTTCAAAGAAAAAAGATGGAATCACAAAAATGAGAAAGCTAGTAGTTATCAAAAATGGGCAGGTAAATTTTAGAAAAAGCAAATAGGATTTTTGGAGCTGAAAAAACATTTAAAAAATACTCAGTGAGGTGTTATAAAACAAATAAGATGCAAAAGTCTGTTGTTTGTTCCTTCAGCTTCTCATTCATGGTGAGGTTTTTGGTTTTGTTTTTTTTCTTTTCCTCTCCAATGCGTGGTTTTTGACTGTGAGCTCATATTTGATTTATCCTAATCTCAAAAAAAATCTGGGAGCCTGAAATGGGAGATTTTCCTCTGTAGAGGTTTGTGTTTCATTCCCTAGGAGACCAGAGGTAGGACCATGGTACTCCACTTTGGACTTGTAGACGGCTCTGGCTGCTTCCAAGTGGCCCTGCCTTCCTGTTGCACCTCAGCCTAATCTGGCCCTTTGAAGCTGGCAGCTGCCTGGCAGGCAAAGGAGCTCCACCCTCTGTCAGCAGTCACCACTTCTATTTCAGCTCTTCGCTTTCTAGTTGGTTTCACTCCCCTCTTTTAGAGCTATAACATAAATTTCATTTAAAAAAAAATGTATGATCTAGTTTTTTTGTAGAGGGAGGACTCTGCAAACTAGTTGGCCCCCATACTATGGGAAGCAACTCTATTACAGCTATTTTTCATTTATTGCATATTAGTTTAAAAACACACCGATATGGCTGAAGCAGTCTGCAGACACTTGGAAAGGAAGACTGCCCTGCTGTAGGTGCCAGGGACCACAAACACCTACTAGGGGCATATGACGAATAACAATAGCCAAAGTTCTGACAACAGGCAGTTCTAGCTATTATTTTGCAGGAAGGCAAAGGTGGCTATGGCTGTTCAGCTATTTTTGATTGAATCGAGTATACACTGACACCTCTCCTGAGTATCAGTCATAAAGAACCAAGTTGGAACCGAGTTCAGAACCTTACTTTCTGAATAGCTCTGGACTTATTTACAGACTCCCTTTGCATTGTGTACATAGTAAATAAACATTCACACACACACACACACACACACACACCACTGTAAGATAACTGAAGGAGATGCTGTGGCTTTTCCATTTTATCAGGATAAGAGCTTTGGGATTTGGAGCTGCAGTCACGCGTCCACTACAAAGCACCTGCCATGTTCCTTAACATCAGCCCCAAGTCTTGGACTTTCAGGTATGAAGGGGTGCTCTGGTAGAACCTATAGCAGAATCTATAGCAGGATTCTGTCCCATTCTGTGATAGGTCCTTCTTGGGCTGGGGGTATGGGAGAGGAGGACAGTTCTCTGGATTGCCCTGGACTTACACAGCATCCAGCTTTGTCCCGTTGAAGGCATGTCCTTGGACTGAAGTCAAGCCGTTGTTGTAGAGTTTCCTGAAATCAACGGAGAGAGAAGTCAGTGACCTATGAGAGGTGGTGGCAGGTTCTGAGGGTTGGGCTTCATTTCTTCAGTGTCATAAATGTGGATGGAGGGGCCTCCCTGGTGGCGCAGTGGGTTAAGCAACACACTATGAAGCAAACCGCAGCCACTGCAGCACGAGTTCGATCCCTGCTGCCGGCCAGGGAGGGGACCCATATGGAGCGGCAGACCTCTCCTGCTGTTCCCGCTGCTCCCCTCAGCAGTGTATTTCAGTTTCAAGTTCTGCTCCCTGCTCTCTGTGGTGAATCCTCTCACCCCCCCACACACCTCTGGTCTGTACCCTAGTGCTTGTATGCATAAATAAATAAATCTTTAAAAAAAATAAATGTGGATGGAGGGTCTCAGTTCCCATGGGAAAACTACAAAATGTCTTGTTTGGGACATTTGATAATATTTTCCAGTTTAAATTCCTGCTGTCGAGACTTGTAATAACTTGAAACTATTTTGCTGAAGTAGTTTACTTTGAGGAACAGATTCTCCACTATCAAAAACTTAAAAATGTTCCACAGCTACTAAAAAAATAGAGAGTTTAGGTAATAGTTAATACAATGTCAGTAAAGGAGGTATAATTGCGGTTTCTTAAAACTGCACTTTTAAAGACATTCATCAGAGTGACAGGTTTTATATTTTCCCATTAAAACATGATTTCGCATTTGTATTTTAGACACAGTTTTACCCTCAGGTTTTGTCAGAGATTAAATACTTAGAGGTGTGGGCTGAATTGAAGTGAACCTCATGGATGCTTCTAAAAAGTAGGTGGATACTGCCTTTTTGTGGAAATGTTAGTTGTAACTTGTTGCCTTTTTTTTTCCCTGCAACTAATTAATTCATACAATGATTCTAGGGGTAGACAGACGTATTTTCATTTCTATTTCCTAGTGAACTCACTGAGACATGGAGGTGACCTGCCAAAACCACATTCTTGCAGAAATGCTGGGACTCAGGACTCCCCACCACAAATGTCAGTCTTCCCACCACCAAATGCACACACCGTTCCTGAGGGAGAAGGAGCACCAACTTGGCGAGTTCTGGTTCATAGGGAGATGCCGAGGCTTGGCTGGGGCTACCGGTCTGAGATAAGAGAAGGCAGCCATAATAACACTCAGGCACAGCTGGTGGCAGTTGTAGGGAACCCTCAAAAGTACTGTATTCCACTGCCTGTGGCCCCTATTACAGTAACAGTACATAAGCACACAAGAAGCTCCAAATTCAGAGTTAGAGCCATTAAGAGTTTTATTTAAGCGGGCCTCCCTGGTGGCGCAGTGGGTTAAGCAACACACTATGAAGCAAATCACAGCCACTGCAGCATGGATTCGATCCCTGCTGCCGGCCAGGGAGGGGACCCACATGGCGCAGCAGACCTCTCCTGCTGTGCCCGCTGCTCCCCTCAGCAGTGTACTTCTGTTGATCT
>JAGFMF010011747.1:5707516-5725177 GCA_019455555.1 Galemys pyrenaicus | reverse complement strand
TCAAGGAGATGGGTAACTTTGGATGCTTCACTTAGTAACTATAGTCTTTGTTCTTTCTTTATTGTACCCTAGTTGTATTAAAGTTCCTTTCCATTAAAAAAAAAAAAAATAATAATAATTTTTAAAAATTCATTAATTTGTATATATTTACTTAATTGCTCTTTTTTTGTACAATGTTTGCTTTCTCCTCTCAGATGTAGTCCCTGTAAAATTCCCACCACCAAGTCACCTGTGCACCATCAACATAGGCCCTTGTGTTCTTCCCTACCTCATTTTTTCTCCCTCTCCCTGCTTCTCCCCTGTAGAATGTCTGATTTATCATTTCCTGTTACTTTTTAAAAATTTATTGTTGTTATTATTTCTTTTTTCTGATCCCTTATTTGATCCTCCTATATTCCTCCTATAAGTGAAGACATCTGATATTTATCTTTAATTTATCTTCTGACTTATTTTACTGAGCATAATCCCTTTCAGCTCCATCCACACTGCTGCAAATGGCATGAGTATATCTTTTTGATTGCTGAATAGTATTCCATTTTGCTTCTTTTTAACAGTAAAACTTCTCAAAAGCATTTGTTATGGTCACATTCTCTAATGCTCTTCCTCTGATTCTATCTTGAGCCTACTTCCACCAGACTTCTCTATCTCCATTCCTCCACTGGAACAGTTCCTGTTAGAATCACCAATGTGCCATATTACTAAACCCAGTTCTTACATCACTGCACCCATTCGTGGCTTTGGCATAGCTGAACATTACTTCCTCCTTGAGGTAATTTCTTCACTTGACTTTAACTGACCCCCATGACTAGCCTTCGTACTTGAAATATAAAATTTTACAAACATGCATGGTGCATACTTACAGTATAAAGAATATATCAGTGGAATAAACTTTAGTTAGATCAGGGAATACTCTAAGTCCAGTGTTGAAAATGCCACTAAAGTCCATAAAAAAAGAAAAAGAACAGAAATTAGGTAAGAAAATCAATGCAGAGAATGCACAATAATGTATTGCTAAAAACATGGGTTCTGGAGTCAGACAAGTCAAATCTTAATTCCTTCACTGAGTTTCTGAGTGGCTAGGGGCAAGTTCTAACCCTTGGATGAGAGGATATTCCCTCAAGGAAAAGAATCTGGTCGAGTTCACCAGTGTCAACATACCCTTCCTAATTAGAAGCCTGGGGATTGTTTAAACCATGTGGGTTCAAGTTTCTTTCTCTGTGTGTGATGTTATTGTTTTAATTGCAGGACATTAGCTGTGTGTTGGGAGGAGCAGGAGTGGAGAATCAGTCAAAAAGACAGTAAGATCACCCAACTCTAAATCAGGCTTCCTCTTTCAAACTCTATATTGTAGTCATTGGTTCACCAAGAATGGTTTTCTTGGGGCCATGAGGGTGGCCCTGATGCTCAATGTTTTGTTTTGTTCATTTACACCATTTAAAGACTAGATAGACATGATGACATTTCCTCCCTCATGTCTCTTGGAGCAGGTCCCTGGTGGAGCACTATGTGCTGACCTTTGGTTGGGTTTTTCAAATGCGCCTCATTTCACCTGATACCTTGCTGCAGGCGAATAGGTGGGGAATCAGTCATAGGATGTGAATTGTCCCACTCCTGTACATCTCTAGAACAATCCTGGCAGACTCTGAGATTTCTGGCAGATAGCATTATAATTCTCTTTTACATGGAATGGTTAATACTTACAGGAACTTCAGAAGGGGGAGCTCTTTGAGGGCACCAGGTTCTATGTAAGTTAAGCTTCTAGTATTCCGAATCTCTCTGTGAAAATTGTAATGAACACATTCACCATAATACATTCACCTCTTTTCTTATCAAAGCTCAGACAGCATAAATCAGAGCTCAAATGTTCATGAGAATTTGTGGATGAACTTTTTCAATACTGTAGTTTTAAAACCTTTTCTTATTCCTGTTAGATTTAAAAGAAAAACCTCTCCAGTGGTTTGCCGAGGACAGAATTTTATTATGAGCAACAGCAAATATACTGACTGTGGACTGGGAGGTTGAGTGCATTAATGATGGATAATAGCATGCAATAAGGGTAATAAGATTCCTTTGCCTATTGCTTTTTCAAATGTAGTGGATGTAGTGAATCTTAATAATTCACTTGGGTTTATTTTCTGAGGTCAGTAATTTAAGACTCTAGCATGTGCTTTTCTATATACATGCTAATCAAAATGTGCAGTGAACATTAGAAAACTTAGAAATCAATTCTAACTTTTAAAAATAGATTCTCTTTTGGTAAAATGAAATGTACTAAACATATATAGATTAGTTTAAATAGTTTATTTTAAATTTTATTTTTAATTGAAGATCAACTATAACATAATACAAATCCTACAATTGTTCAGAATCAACATGTGTACATATTATGTTAAGATCACCAATAAAAGGACAGTCTAAATCTGTCCTTTCATACCATTATGTCCTTTTTCTTGATTTAGCCATTCCCCGTCTCTTCTGGTAAGCATTAATTAATCTCATAATCCATAAATCTATTTTTGTTTTATTTAGTTCATCTTTTTTTTTCTATCTACCACATATGAATGAAATCACAGTGTTTTTCTTTTTCTGCTGTTTTTTTTTTTTTAACTAAGCATAATTTCCTCTAGGTCTCTCCATGTTGTGGAAATGGCAGGATTTCATTTTTTGAAAATAGCTGAATAGTATTCCATTGTCTATATACATCACATCTTTATCTATCCATCAACTGATGGGCACTTAGGTCATTTACAATTCTTGACTACTGTAAATAGTGCTGCAGTAAACGTGGGGGTTAATAGCTACACCAATTTGCATTCCCCAAAACAGTGTAGTTTACCTTCTTTCTGCATCTTTGCCCATACTTTTTTCTCTTCTTTTGGATGCCAGAGTCATTTTAACAGGGGTGAGGTGATATCTTACTGGTATTTTGGTTGCATTTCCTAATGATGAGAGGATGAACATCTTTTCATGTGCCTATTGGCCATCTGTATGTCTTCTTTGGAGAAGTATCTATTCAGATTTCCTGAGCATTTTTTAAATCAGATTTTCTTGTTTTTTTATTGTTCAGTTTTCTTAATTTGAATATATTGGATATTAACCCCTTGTCAGATATATTATAGGCAATGTCCTCTCCCATTCAGTAGAATGTCTTCTTGTTTTTATTTACATTTCTTTCTCTGAAGCTTTTAATTTGACATAATCCCATTTATTTATTTTTGCTTTTGTTTTCCTTGACATTGGAGTTAAGTCCCCAAACACATCTCTAAGGCTGATGTCAAGGAGTGTATGGTTCATGTTTTCGTTCACATACTTTATAGTTTCTAGTCTTTAATACATTTGAGCTAATTTTTGTGTATGTTGGGTGTCAAGTGGTTTAATTTCATTCTTTTCATTAAATGGTCCAGTTTTCTCAAGACCATGTAAAAAGACTTTCCTTTATCCATTGCATATACTCGGTTCCTTTGTCATAAATTAGTTAAATATATGCAGTTTCATTTCGTAGCTCTCAATTCTATTCCATTAATTTGTGAGTCTGTTTCTAATCCAATACCAAGCTGTTTTAATTACTATCACTTTGTAGCATAATGTGATGTCAAGAAGGATGATACCTCCACATTTTTTCCCCCAACAGAAGCATTTTTTGTTATTCATGTCTTCTGATATTTCAAAAACATTTCATTGTTTTGGTGGGGCTCTCCCTCTGAGTGGTGAACAATAAACTTGCCAGAGTTTTACATGCAGGGAGCAGGGTTCCAACTACTGCCAGAAAAAGTCAAATATTAGCTAGGAGAGTTTCTAAGTTGGATATGGTTTGCAGTCTGAAAAGTTGCTCTGTAGGAGACTATCATTCAAACACTTTTGAAAAATTATATTAAAGTTTTGGTTATTGAAGAAATATTGGTTTTATAATATTACATACAATATTACATTTCAGGTGCACACCATTATGAATACCATCTGTATATACTACATTATGTTCACTAAAAGTCTAGTTTCCAGCCTTCTCCACATAATTGACCCCTTTCACCTGACTTCCTCCCCCTTCTCTTCTGGTAATTGCTGTTTTATTATTACAGTCTGTTTTTGTTTTGATAATTAATTTTGTTTCTTTAACTTCTGCATGAGTAAAATCAAACAGTGTTTGTTTTTCTCCATATGACTTATTTCATTTAGCATAATATCATTTAGGTCTATCCATGTTGTTTTTTATAGTTGAGTAATATTCCATTGTGTGTAAGTTCCATATCTTCTTTATGCAATCACTTAACCCTGGCACTTAGGTTGTTTCCAACTCGAGGGACATTATCATTAAACAAACAGACCTGAATCACCATCCAAGAGAATGTCACAATGAGTGTAGTACTGGCCAACTGAATTAGCTTCAGAGGTCAAGAATGAAAGGGTAATGAAACACTGATACTGGCTGCAGTTGATTAAGAGGCTGTAATCTACCAGGGGCTGTGAGAAAAGGAAGAGGTAGGAGGAGCTGTGAGGAGAGGAGAGAGACATAGAAGAAATGGGTGGGTTTTTTTTTGGGGGGGGGGGCGCAGGGAGGCAGGGATTGTAAGAGAAATAAAAGTGAAACATGGACAAGAAATGCCACAAGAGAACACCAGGGAAAGGAAATCACTTGTTGAGGTAAGAAGACAGCTCAACACTTTACAGTGAACATTTAAAAAATTTTTGTTGAGAGGTAAATACTGTATGATATCACCTATATGTGCAATCTAAAATTGCCAAAGTCACAGAAATAGAGTAGAGTGGTAGTCACCAGGGATTGGGAGTTGGGGGAAAGAGGAAGAAATTGAATTAATCAAAGGGTACAGAATGCCACTATAAGATTAACAAATTCAGGAGATCTAACATAAAGTATGGTGATTATCTCTGATAATACTGTATTATATGTTTGACAGTTACTGAGAGTATATCTTATTTGTTCTACTACAAAAAAAGAAATAGTAATTTTGTGAGGGGATGAAAATATTTGGTAATGCTGTGATGGTAATTATTTTGCATTATGTAAGCTGAATCAAATCAATACATTGTACATCTTAGACTTTCAAAATGTTATATGTCAATTATGTCTTGAAAAAGCTGGAAAAATATCTCTATCAAAGCAAAGAGTTTGGGTGTGGGCTGGTAGTGGGTTAGCCAAATGGGGACAGTAGTTGTCAGAAGTGAATGAAGGTGATAGAGCCTTTTCAGATAAAGTAAAGATAAGTACTAGAGAGTCTGATGAGAAGCGTGGAAATTGGAATGGGTTTCAAGCATGTCTGGGAGTGTGACTTGAATTCCCACAATTTTGAGTAAAGCAGTTATGGTCCAAGTGTGCGCGAAGTTAGCTATGCCATGAGGAATATGCTTGGAGGAAGCTGAGGACACAGAGAAGAGGAAGCTGAGGACACAGAGAAAGAAAACTGTTTGTCATTGCAGCACAGTATATAGGAATAGAGGTGTCCTCCAGAGTGATTAAGAGCTGAGTTGGGGGCCTCCCTGGTGGCACAGTGGGTTAAGCAACACACTATGAAGCAAACCTCAGCCACTACAGCACGAGTTCGATCCCTGCTGCCGGCCAGGGAGGGGACCCACATGGTGCTGCAGACCTCTCCTGCTGTGCCCACTGCTCCCCTCAGCAGTGTACTTCCATTGATCTGCCTGTTCTGCTCCCCACTCTGTCTGTGGTGAATCCTCTCACCTCCCATACCTCTGGCATATACCCCAGTGCTTGCATGCATAAATAAATAAATCTTAAAAAAAAAAAAAAAAGAGCTGAGTTGGTAGCACCTCAGCAGCTAGCACTCCTGAGCGGTTGCAGCAGGCAAATAGCCCACCCTCCCCACCCCCAGTATTGTTCCTGGAACAAGAACTAATAACAAACAGGAGAAATCTGAGGAGAGAACTGAGGCTATCAGAGGAGGAGGGGGAGGGGGTAAGAACAAGGAGGGAAGGGAGAACAACGGACTTGGGTGCTTGAGTGGTGGGTGTGGTGTGTTAACAAGCCTGAAGGGGGAGATCCCTTACCTCTAAAACACAAATGTAAGGATGTAAATCAATGAGCTCAATTAAAAAAAAAAAAAAAAAAAAAAAACTGCTGTTACTTTGGAGCTAATATACATTTTTAGCTCTTCTATTTCTTACAGTAATTGAACACACTCAAACTAAAACAATAAGTATTGATAAAATTCTAAAATACAGCACACACTATCAATAGTGGTTATCTCTAGTAGATAAGTTTGGAGAGTTGGAATGTGAGATTTTCATTTTTATCTAGTTAAAAGAAGAAGGCATGTAACGTAAAGAAAATATGTAATGAAATATGTAAAGAAAAAGCAAAGCAATATATATTTTCTATAAAATATTTTTTAAAAATGTAGTGCCAGACGGGCTGTTTAAATCTTCAAGTACACTTTTTTTTTAATGAAGAGGGCTGATTGATTCAGCTGAGGGAAATATTTAAGGATCTTGAAGCTTATTGATTAGAAAAACCCAGCCTTGGAAGATTAAGGATAAAAAGGGACCAAGTACATGTCTTATCACCACGGATAATTCTACTAGTGAGGGGATGAAAGAACTGGCTTAAACGACTCTGGTAATAATATGCTCATTTTGTTGTAGACACAAGCATGGAGACAAGTTTAGAAAGATTTGATGACTGACCTTTCTTTCCACAGTTAGGGGGGCGCCCCGTAGATCTTCACCCAGGGCTGCACACTACAAATACAACTTCAAAAAATTCTTGATGATCTTTAAAGTATATTGTCTTCCAGAACTAAAAAGGTAGCTCAATACTCATTACTGCTTAATTTCTCTTCAGTGGATTTTCAAATAAAACAGACATTTGAATGAACTGGATAATATACAAGCTTAACATTCAGTGTTTTCACAAACTAGCAAATGAATCATTTAGTTTCTATTGGGTTCTTTAATCATTTATCTTCTCTTTCTTCTTTTGAGAAACTTTTAATTCTCAGTAAGAGCAAAACCGAAAAATTGGCTTGTCTGAAACAACTGGTATAATGGCAGGCACCGAACGTTCCAGTCTAAATCCCCAACAATATGGAAGATCAGTAGAGTGAGGGAAGGGAGTTCTCAGGTTGAGGAGACGAGCAAAGAGGAGGGGGGGGGGATGACACTTAGACCCTTTTAGTATTAAGGAATTTTCCAACTAGTGACTTCCATCAGGTGCCCTCCCAGTCTCCACCCCCCAGTCTGCCACCTCCCACTGCAATCACTCAACAGGTCCTAGTTCAAGGCATTTGACTGTGATCCTCACTCTTAGAGACATTTGTCCACACCCTAAATATTTCAAGTTTCATTCCATGAGTGAAAAGCATGCGAAACTTGGGAAAAACTAAGGGCAATAATGAAGTCAACTTAACATTTTACCTGCAAAAGTAGATAGGACTGGGGGAGATAAGAGAGCTTCCAACTAGCACAGGGTAAGAAAACTGAGTAAGAACAAAGCAGCTGGAGAAAGAGAAGTTGCCCTAACCACCACAGTTGGACTTGTAAGAAATACGAATGCAGCAATATGAAATACTGTTTTGTTTAAGATAAGAAACAGAACAAGATCATTCACCAAAAAACTAGCTCTCAGTCAGTCGCCATCTTTTTTTTTTTTTTAAAGATTTATTTATTTATGGGAGATGAGTGGATTCACCAGAGACAGAGCAGGGAACAGAAGAGGCAGATGGACTTAAGCACACTGCTGAGGGGAGCAGTGGGCATGGCAGGAGAGGTCTGCTGTGCCATGTGGGTCAGCCCCCTGGCCGGCAGCCGGGATCGAACTTGTGCTACGGTGGCACAAGTTCATAGTGCGCCAGGGAGGTCCCCAGTTGCCATCTTCTTAACTTTCACTTCAATTTGACTTTTATTTTTTTCTAGTCTGTTTTTCGGTGCCCAAAGATATTAAATAGTGAAAGTCTGACTCCTCCAGTGAGTAGAACAAGAAGGGTGAGTAAAATTAAATGAATAATTATTGGATGCTTATTATGGGCAACATTACACATGTTCTAGGAGGCAAGGAAAAGTAATTCCTAAGTATTTAACTACTCTTAAAACAAGGTGCATATATAATAGCAAAGCTATGATTTTGCTATATTAAATACTTTAAATGCTATACAGTAACAGGTGAAGACTGGGACTAAAAATTAGGTAAATTAATTTTTAAGCAATACTTTATAATAGGCTTTGATCAGATAATGAATCAACCATTTATTTTCACAGTGAGTGTTAATTTCAAGCTTAATGCTTGAGATTTTTTTAAAGTTATCTTTCATTTTTAAAAAGTTTATTTTATAAAGATAATGCAGATATGACTGTGAAAACTTTTAAACACATTCATGTCAAAAAGATAATGAAATCTTCCATCATTCCATGATCCAAAGAAAATCAAGTTTTTAATCTATTCCTATAAGACAGAATTATAGCAAAAGCATTTTCTATAGGGTTAAATAGTACATGACCACAAATTTTTAGTGGTTGCATAGATTTCATATTAAATCTTTCTCCTACTAAGCATTTGAGCAGTTTAAAAATTTTTGCTAGTATAAATTAACTCTGAGATGAATAACCTTTTATATAAACTACTTCTTGCTCCTCTGCTTATTTTCTTAGGGAAAATTTATAAATGTGGAATTACTAGGTAAAAATATAAAGTATGTCAAAGCTCTTGGTGTATATTAAATTCTCTGCTTCTAAAGTCCTGATTTTTAGACCAGCACTCACTTTTCAGTTATAGTTTATATGTTTACAGAATACATTATTTCCTACATTATCAAGACTTCAATCTTAATCTTTAAGAGAAATCTTAATGATCCTGTTTTGATAATTATCAGTGAGTTATTTCACCACTAACATTCCACTAGGCAGGAAAGATTCTATATCCAAAGGTTGATATTCAGTGTTTAATGCATTTTTATTAAGGAATTTTAAAAAGGAGATCATAAAAAATGCTAGGTATTAATTCAAGGAGAGTTTACATATGCTCAGATTCTTGGACAAACTGAAGAAAATGTATCAGCAGATTTTCCACGAGAAACAGAACATGAAGGAAAATTACCAAATTGTTTAGCAGATGCATTCATATTTTCTCATGATTTAATGATTGGTGCTAAGACTGATGTGCCTAATACTTCCAATTAATCCATTTGATTAATTTAGTGAATGAGCAGAATTGTCTTATCACACTTTTTCTACCATAAATAATGTATTTTACCTACCCAGTTGTAAAATTTTTATTGTAATTAAAAACGATCCACATAAGAGTAAACACATTGTTCTGAGGACAATATAATTTTGAACTAGATCTGCTTTTAATTAAAGTAGTATTAGGGTTTTGCTTTTACATTGGAAGCAGGTATCTTTAGTCAAATTCTGACTCCAAAATTTCTTATTTGAGTAAATCTGGGCAAGAGTCTGGTAAAGGGTAAGTTATCATCTTCATTGTACAGAGTGGAAACTTAGATTTGCAAAATTAAATGGGACAGTATATTTGAAGCACTTTTAGCAGAGTACTTACCCATAAAAGGCATTCAGTAACTGGTAGCTATTAATAATCTATTTTAATAGCAATAATGATAAGCAATTAGTGTTCTTTATAGAGGAAATTAAGTAGAAGATGGAACGGTGCAGTATTTCATCATTTTACAGGTATAAAACTTTATAACACGTATGTTTATAAACATACGTCCCAACAGAATCCCAGCTGAACTGATTTGCATATCTTAATAACTTATAAAGAAATCTGCCATTCTTAGACTTTCTCTCAATGTCATATTCAAATGTTAATGAATTTTCTCAGTTTTTGTTGTTTTGAAATGTTTTCAATTTCAAGGAATTGTTTTGCTAGATTGTCAGTTATTTACTGTATTTTTCCTGTTTTCCTCTTGCATATAGTTTTCAATTGTTTTATGGATTCCATTGTTGTTAAAAAGTCAGCTATCAGTCTTATTATTACTTCTTTGAAAAGATTGTGAACTTTTCCTGCTCCTGGTGCTTTCTATGACAATCAAGTTGTCTTTAGTTTTTAATTCTTTGAGGATGATGTGCCTTGATGTGGTTTTCTTTGTATTTATACTTTAAGGGGTTGTGATATTTCTTACATTGTTACCTGACTTTTCTTAGGAGTTTTGAAGAACTCTCTTCAAATACCGCTTCGCTCATTCTTTCTCTTTTGATTCAATTATTATAGTTATGCTAGCCTTTTTAGTGTGTCATCTTCTTATTTCCTTTTTCTTTCCATGCTTCAGGCTGGTTATATTCTGATGTTTTCTAGGTAACTGAATCATTTTTGAGCTGTGTTTAATTTGTTGTTAGACTCATGCTAGGTTTTTTTTACTTCAGTCACTGAATTTTTAAGTTTTAGTTTTCATTTGATTTTTTTTTTTAAAGATTTATTTATTTATGCATACAAGCACTGGGGTACAGACCAGAGGTGTGGGGCTGGTGAGAGAATCCACCAGACAGAGCAGGATGCAGAACAGGCAGATTGACAGAAACACACTGCTGAGGGGAACAGCAGGCGAGGCAGGAGAGGTCTGCTGCATCATGTGGGTCTCCTCCCTGTCCGGCGGCAGGAATCGAACTTGTGCTGCAGTGGCTGCGGTTTTGCTTCATAGTGCGTAGCTCAACCCACTGCGCCACCGGGGCGGGCCCTCATTTGATTCTTTTAAAATTTTCCAAGTGAGTCTAAAATGCTCTCTCTTGGGCCCGCCCCAGTGGCGCAGTGGGTTAAGCAATGCACTATGAAGCAAACCGCAACCACTGCAGCATGAGTTCAATCCCTGCTGCCGGCCAGGGAGGGGACCCACATGGCATAGCAGACCTCTCCTGCCTTGCCCGCTGCTTCCCCTCAGCAGTGTGTTTCTGTCTATCTGCCTGTTCTGCATCCTGCTCTGTCTGGTGGATTCTCTCACCATCCCCACAGCTCTGGCCTGTACCCCAGTGCTTGTATGCATAAATAAATAAATCTTTAAAAACAAATTAAAAAAAATAAAATGTTCTATCTTGCCTTTTAAAACTTGAATATATTCATTACCATTATTTTAAAGGCTGTGTCTGGGTCTCTGTAGATCATTTTTTGTTGTTTGTTGTCTTCTTATAATTTTCTCAACATGTTCTTTGTCTTGTCATTGTCTTGACTGATTCTGAGGTAGGCGTTAATCTTTGTGAAGATTATCACTATTCCATACTTTCAGGAGAAACTCTTTTAGGGACCCTAGCTAAAACCCTGCTGAGTTTACTGGGAACCAACGTCCTTAGTAAACTTTAGTAACTCCAATTTTTGTTTTGCCAGCTATAAGACTACCTAAATCTCTGTTCAGCCTCTAGCACCCACTAACTTATTTTCTGTATGTATGAGTTTAGGTTTTTTGTTTGATTTAGATTACGTAAGATTTATGTATAATAGAGTATATCTATATGTAGTTATATATAAAATTATACATGTATATATATATGTGTGTGTATATGTAATTTTCCACATTTGCTTTACCATCAATGGACACAGATTATTTTGCTGTTGTGGTTATTATAAATAGTGCTGCAATAAACACAGGGAGATACAATTGTCTTTTAACTGTACTTCTGGTTTTTTTGTTTTTTTTATAAATACTCAAGTGGGATATCTGGATCATATGGGATTTCTAGTTTTAATTTTTAAATACCTTTCTATACTATTTTCTATAATGACTATACAAATTTACATTTCTGCCAACAGTGTATGAATGTAGCTTCTTCACCACTTATTCCTTCTGATAACAGCCAGTCTAACAGTTGTGAGGTGATATCTCATTGTAGTTTTGATTTGCATTTCTCTGATGATAGTGATGTTGAACAAACTTGTCATGTACCTGTTGACCATCTGAAAGTCTTCTTTAGAGAAATGTCTATTCAGGTGTTTTTCCCACTTTTAAATTGGATTTGTTTCTATTAACTTGTATGATATATATATACACATATATATGATATATATGTATGTATGTGTATAGGATAGTAGCCTATTATCAGATAGAATTTAAAAATGTTTTCTTTTATTGAATAAGTTGTCTTTTGATTTTGTTAGTGGTTTCCTTTGTTGTACAGAAACTTTTTAGTTTGATGTCACACTTGTTTATTTTAAAGACTTTTGTTACCTTTATTTTTATTTCTTCATCAAGAAAGCAGAATACTTTTTAATACATGCTTCTTAAAAGAGCATGTGATTATGCATGCAAAGCTTTCTATAATTTTTTTTAAAGATTTATTTACTTATGCATACAAGCACTGGGGTACAGGCCAGAGGTATGGGGTGGTGAGAGAATCCACCAGACAGAGCAGGGAGCAGAACAGGCAGACTGACAGAAACACACTGCTGAGGGGAACAGCGGGCGAGGCAGGAGAGCGCTGCCTGCACCATGTGGGTCACCCTCCCAGCCAGTGGCAGGGATCAAACTCATGCTGCAGTGGCTATGGTTTGCTTCATAGTGCGTTGCCCAACCCACTGCACCACCAGGGAGGGTCTGCTTTTTATAATTTTATAATGCTACAGAAATAAAAGCAGAATAGTTTTTATGAAATGTATTGACTAATTTTAATATGCTGGAAACTGTTCTAAATGCTCACTTTCAATATTTACAATAACCATGGAAAATGGAAACTCTTCTTACTCTCACTTAACAAATAAGGAAACTGAGGCTAAGAAAGATTATATGGCTTTTCCAAGGGGAGATAAGACATAGGCTAAATTCTACCCTGACCAACTTCAAAGCAAGTTCTAAACTTCACTTCTGTTCTGATCACATGAAGCTGCATTTCTCTTCCAAGTTGAGTGAAATAATGTTAGCTTTGAAGAGTCTTGCACAGGTCCTGGAATCAAGTAGTTTGTCAGCAAATACTTACTGATTGACCCCCCAATAAAATCTGCTAGCACAACACTAGCATAATAAATGACAATTCAAGAAAAGGATTTCTAATTTTTCTTTAACTTTCAGTCATGGAATTGAGAATTCATATGGATTATCATAAACTGGAAATGAAAATAAGAATGTAGTCACAAACAACAAATTTGAGTCATGATTTTGAAGTCAGCTGTTTTTGCCCTCCAGTGCCCAGTTATCAAGCAATGGTGGCTGTGCCTGGGCCTATGCAGCACTTCCACTGTACTTACATGTGAGTTATTTTACTCAAGTTGTAGAAGGAATGTGATTCCAACCGCTGCAGAGTTGCATCTATTGATAAGTAGCTGAAAGCCACAAAAATATAAGAAAGGGTAGAATGTTAGTTGGTTTGTGTCACACTTACTATTGATTCTGATGTAACTTCTTTTTACAGTGACTTCCTAGATTATGCAATATATCATGCTCATGGCTTTTCTCTAATTATGTTAAAATTAGTTATTACTTTTCTTCAGATCTCACAATACCTGGAAGTTTCCCAGTACATTAAGTTCTATTCATCCCTCAGTTTTCATTCAGCTTCTACTCCCTTCAGAGACTTTACCCAAATTTCTTGTTTAGATCAAATTCCTATAAGATCCCCGGCACCATGCAGTTTCCCTTCCACTAATGATAATCACAGTGTAGTTATGTAAATGTTTGGATATTTTGTTTATGTTGCTTAGTTAGCCTAATTCTCCCAAATGGATAACTCTGTTTTCGGTGACCATTGAATCTTGAATGACTTTCATAGTGCTTGACATCTAGATGACTCTCAGTAAATATGCACTAAGTGAATGGATAAATGAATGAGTAGGTGAATCACTTAAAATAGCAAAAAATGAAAGATATTAAAATACAACACATGAATGAATGAAGTACTTTTAATGGAATATCTAACAAAATGGGATTAGAAATGTAGTTTCAGAGGATGAAGAGAAATCCACAACTTTGTAGTGGAATATCCATAGGGTGATGACTACATATTCTCTTAATACTTCTTTTATTGATTTTAATGAGGCTGAAGATTCAAGGTTCACCTTGAACCTGGTAAGCAAAAGAGAACTCTACTAAAATTTTTTTTTAAGATTTATTTTTAAATTCATATTAAGAACTGGGGTACAGGCCAGAAGTGCCGGGGGTGAGAGCACCCACCAGAGACAGAGTAGAGAGCAGAACAGGCAGATTGACTGAAATACACTGCTGAGGGGAGCAGCGGGCAAGGTAGGAGAGGTCTGCCTCACCATGTGGGTCCCCTCTCTGGCCGGTGGCAGGGATTGAACTCATGCTGCAGTGGCTGCATTTTTGCTTCATAGTGCATTGCTTAACCCACTGCGCCACCAGGGAAGGGCCCTCTACTAAAAGTTTTAAGTACTAAAAAAGAGAAATGTCTGAATATAAATTATAAAGAATACATAGGAATGATATTTCAATTTCCATTTTGTGTATGACTAATGCAGCCAAGTTCAAATTGCTTTTTATTGCGAGACAGTTCTATGACATCTGGCAAAATTGATGATTAACAGATGGTATTCCTCTGTAGCCATAAAAGAGATTCACAATCCTCCCCATACAATTGACTACATTGGTGGCTTTCAAAATATACAAATGTCCAAGACCCAATCCAAGGTAATTAAATCAGTTTATGAGGAATGGAGCAAACATTTTTATTTTTACAGTGCTTCACAGATGATTATAATTTGCAGGCAGAGTTGAGAAGCACTGACCTATAGTTTGAATGGAATCTGCCAGTAAAGTATTTTCATTATTGCAATGTTTTTAAGAGAAGCACTGGCCATTCCATTTGAGTGTTTAATGGTTACTGTGAATATTTTAATGGACCTTTACTTTCTATTTTGGATTAGCTATTTTCTAAACAGTTATCCTTTAATTAGGTCTTCCAGGTCATTTCCACTGTGGATAGCATTATATAAATCATCTTGATTCAAATATCATATCTTTAACATGGAAGAAATAATAGAAGATATTAAATTAGCTCATTCTATAGAGATTGCAGGGATTTATAAAGAATGAAGTCAAGCCATCTGAAGAACAAGTTTTGAAGATTGTGAATTTCTCTTTTCCCTCTCAAAATGTCACCAGATTTTCTTAGGTTAAAAATACGAAGCTTTTTCAAGATTTTAGTGGGGTAATCATTAAGGCCATCCAGATTCTCCAACCAAATGAATACTCTTTAGCATGTTCTTGTAGTTGGTTGTGAAGGCAGCATGTAGGTATCATTCATTTCAGTGGGATGAAAGAAATGATTTCCTACTTGGTTATCCCATTGTTATAACTGAAAAATCAAATTCCATCTCTTCCCCAAATTTCTTATCATATAAGTCATATATATATAATGATTACATATATAGTCACTATAAATGATATCATTTATCATGCAAACTAGGATATTTCTGTGAATTAAAATAAGGTATTATTAATGATTATGCCAGCATAATAGGTGAGAATTTATACTGTTCCTAGACAAATCAACATAGGAGTGCCCTGGTGATCTCTCCCTTTCCCCTAGACATAACATCTCCTTATATTATTCATGTACATATGTATGCTTTTGTTAGGGGGAAAAACCCTCCTGAATGAATTACACAAATAGGTTATGGACTTCGACCCCCATTCCAGACCTACAAGATCCAAGGACTACAAATCCCATAAGGTCATTATCGAAGAGCGGATCACTGGGACCTGAGGGTGGAGTTGAGCAGCCAGGCTGAATATAAAAGCAGACACGTGGGCCTTGGGGGGGGTTGCTTTTTCCTTGGGAGTCAGCTCTCAGCGCACTGTTGGGTTCTAGCTCCAAGGAACTGGTAGGATATTTATAGATTTGTAGCCCTCTCTTCCCCTTGTGTTATTCACTACGCTATTTCTCCTTTTCTTGTAAATAAAACCCTTTATTAACCTTTGTTGTGTGTGCCTGCAGTTGGGGCTTTATAAGTGCCGTTCGAGCGCGCAGGTGAGGACCCAGTCAGGCAAACCCATTTTATATCAGGGTTTCCCTGTAACACTTTCATTCAACAAAGATCTATTGTATGTCTGTAGATGGATATTGACAAACCAGGACCTATTCCCTTGTTTCAGGGAACTCACAGTTTTAAGAGATAAGTCTCTCTATTATATACTAGCTGTAGTTTGTCTGATACATTGTCTGTTTCCTTCCACTCAAATGTTAGTCCATGAGGCACAGATCATGGTCCAAATGGACAATGGTATATCCCTATCTCTAGACTGTACAACTATTTAGTTTTCTAGTTTAGGATTTTTTTTGAACTGTCTGGAATTATTGGTTACATTTAAACCAAAATGTAAACTTTTGTGCTAGTAGTGAAAAGTATACTAAGGATAGGAAAGATAAATTAGAAATAGGTATATAAATTTGTTTATGGGGGAGATCTCTGGTTAAAATTTTGCTTCATCCTAAAATATTAAAATACATCAAAATATTAAAAATTCCAAGACCAAATGAACTTAGATTTTCTTTAGCTTTTGAAAATCATTGAGGAATTTGGAAGCAGAGAGGTAGTGAAATGTAATAAACATCTTGTACACAAAATTTTGATATATATATTAGAACTGTAGGTTAGAAACCCATGCAAATGTAGATTAGAAATGTAGATGTCATTGACTTAAGCAAGTAGATTTTATATATATAACAAGTATTTTCCTTGATAGAAAACATTTAGAAAATAACATTTCATAGTAGCAAACATCTTTAAATTAAAAGAAATGACTTACATTCTGGAAATATTAGGCAGATTTGAAAATGCACAACTAGGAATGGTTTTCAGACGAGTCTCTATAAACTTCCTATGAAAATAACAATTACACCATAAGAATCTGATCATTGAACTTTCAAAATAACTCACCTTAATTATAAAGAACACATTAGAAGCAAGACAGGCCTTATAATAGTTATTTCAACATACATAAGCAACAAAATTAAAACTCAATAAAAATCCCCACAATTTTCCCCTAATAAAATAAGAATTGAAAGTGAGATCAAATGCAGAAAATAAATTTTTAAACTTCATCTTTGTTAACAATAAACTAGTATGTCTTGCCCTTGTTATCTGAAGGCCACCGTACAATATTCATAAGTTTATTTGAACTACTGAATTCATATTACGCACTTGTCAATGAAAATGTCTTGAAATGACATCACAATATATACTAAGAAGAAATAAATACATTTGATGTCACTAAAAAACTAAAGAACTAAAACTAGTCGTATGATTACAATTCTTTACCCATGCAAAGAAAAGTCTCTCGGGCCTCCCTGGTGGCGCAGTGGGCTAAGCAACACACTATGAGGCAAACCGCAGCCACTGAAGCACGAGTTCGATCCCTGCTGCCGGCCAGGCGCGGGACCCACATGGTGCTGCAGACCTCTCCTGCTGCGCCCACTGCTCCCCTCAGCAGTGTACTTCAGCTGATCTGCCTGTTCTGCTCCCTGCTCTCTGTGGTGAATCCTCTCGCCCCCCACCCACACCTCTGGCCTGTACCCCAGTGCTTGTATGCATAAATAAATAAATCTTTAAAAAAAAAAAAAAGTCTCTGCAAACATTATCTTGAGCTTATCACATGCTACAATTTGAAAAGCACTAATTTACAGCACTAATAACAGGATATACAATTTATTTTTTTTCTTTCATTTTTTTTATTAAAATATTTTAAAATTTACATATACTTGCCATTAATTGTAATCCCCATGTATTCCCCATCACCATCTCAC
>JAGFMF010011747.1:5693029-5707433 GCA_019455555.1 Galemys pyrenaicus | reverse complement strand
TTCTGTGTCTTTATTGCTGTTGTTGTTATTATTATTATTGTTCTTATTCCTTTCCTTGATCTTTATTTGGTTCCCTTATGTTCCTCCTAAGGGAGGAACAGGATATACAATTTAAAAATGATGGCTTTTTTTCCAGTTTGCTTGGGAAAGGGAAATAACCAGCTCTAGTTCACTTAACCATCCTGTCTGAAGGGGAGAGAAAAAGGTAGAGAACTTGTGGAATTACAGTCAGAGGCATAGGCTCAATGAAGACTGAGACCTTATCACAGGACTAGAGAAACTCCCCTCCATCCCTCCCGCCATCTTATTGCCACAGTACTAATGACTTACTTATAGCAGTTTTTACCTGTTCCATCATGTCCATCTGTCAGGTACTGCACCTGTAACTTGCCTAGTCAAAGTATTACAGGGTAATCTTAATATTTAATAGGTTTACTTGACCAGGTTTTTACCTGCGCACTTGAAGGTACTTACAATAAGCCCCAACAGCAGGCACATATGGCAAAGGTTAAAAAAGGGTTTTATTTACAAAAGAAGGGGAAATAAACTAATGAACATTACAAGGAGAAGAGAGGGAGACAAATTTGTAAATGTTTTACTGGTTCCTTACAGCACACTGAGAGCTGGCTTTGAAGGAAGAGAGGTCCCAAGGCCCACATGTCTGGTTTTATACCCAGCCTGGCTGCATAACTCCACTCTCAGGTCCCCACTTTGATAATGACCACTTTGATAATGACCTTATAGGATTTGTGGTCTGTAAATTTGTGGTCTGTAAATATAGGGATATTGTTGGTCTGGAGTCGGGGTTGGAGTCCATAAACCTAGTTGTGTAATTTCTTTAGGACTACCTTTCCCCCTAACAAAAGCATCAGCAAGGTCAAATTAATTTCTAAAAAGAAATTATCAACTTGAAAGGAAGAAGACAGGAGACAAATGACAAGAGTAGTTTGTCAGCCTTTACCATGATGCCTTAATATTTCAGAAATTCAGATCCCCCAAATTCCCTATTTTCATAGGTCTCCCACTTATATCCTCTTAATTGTATTGATTAAAATTCTGTTGGTCCAGATCCAAGATTCCGAAATTAAAGAACAAGATATTCTACTAAAATATCTATAAAACTGAGCCATGCCAAAGGAAGACAAAGGGTAAGACACACACCTGTTGGGGGTAGCTCCCCTGGAGGCTGAGGTTTTGAAGCCCAAAGAGTCTTATTTGTAGAGTTGTCCAAAAGCTTGGGTCTTGAGTGGAGACTTACTGTAAGAGCACACACGGTACTTATAGTGATATGGTAAATTCAGGTTTTCAGGTTTAGTCTCCCAGCCAGGAATTGATCCAGACTGCAGTGGCATTGCTGAATCTCAGCCACTAGACCCACAGTGATCAGTCACAAAGCTGCAGCAGAAACTCCACTGACCCTCAGGCATACAAGTGAAAAGAGGCAAATTTGCTTAGAGAAATTGATATCAGGAAAAGTTTATTAAGGAGAAAGGAAACAGAAATAAAGTGGGACTCCCAGCCTGGTGGAACCAGGCCAGGGAGGGGCAAGGAAGCTGAAGTGGAGTCATGCCTCAGGGTATATACACCTTCTGTAACAGGGTCATCCCAGGAAAGGGGGAAGTTCCAGAATCTGCCCTAAGTAGGGTGGAACTAAGCAGGGAAAAAAAATTCTGCAGAGAAGAAGGAAGGAAGCACAATAGAGGGCAGCAAGGAAACCTGGAGGAGGCACGTAAAGCACAGCAACATGTAAAGGAACTGTACTTGCTTCTTAGTCTTAAACTAGTTAAAATAGATGTGGGTGAGAAACCCATGGAGAAGTTAATAATGGCAGCTTTCACCTATTCATCTAACTCTTTCTAACCCTTTTCTATGGGTCTCTACTAAAAGGTCCTTTAAATGTATAGCAAACTTTTGGGCCTTACTTTAGGCCAATCCTATTTGACTAAACTTTTGCCCTTGGGAAGATGGGTAACTTTAAATGCTTAGTAACTATGTTCTTTGTCCTTTCTATATTATACCCTAATTATATTAAAGTTCCTTTCCATTAAAAGTTTTATATGTTTATTTTAATATAACGGATGGCAAAACCCATTCAGAGAGGGCAAATTTAAAGGTTCTAAAGTGCCCCTTTTCCTTGCCCTGTAACACTTCTTTCCCTAATTATTCTAAAGCCCAGTCAATCTCCTTGTGATTGATTGATCTGTTCTTGGTCACTCTGTTTCTATTACCTATGAGAATAAGGAATTTATGAGATCTGAATTTCTGAAACAATATTAAGGCATTATTTGGCTTCCTAGTAACTCACTCTGACTTGGTCTCTGTGCTCAGAATTTCATCTTGTTTCACAGCCCTTAAAGTCCTTTTTTTAAAAAAAATTCATTAATCACCTTTGGAATTTGTTGCCCTTATCTCTGGAGATTTCCTTATTTCTCCAGGCTTTTTGCTATTGTATTCTGACCCTAGAAGCTATCTGCTTGCCCTGACTCAAAAGATTAATGTGGACCTAATTTGTACTTTTCATTAGCTAAAGTTCTTCTGGTTTATTCTGTACTCAAAAGTAAATAATATTTAATCAATAAGAAAAATAGAGTAAAATTGCAATGTTTCTGAGAAGTTTGACTTAAAACAGAAATAGCATGTGACTGAATAGACATTGGGTTAAAGTAATTGACTTTGGGTTCAAATAATGCTAACATTTCTTCTCAATAGATGAATTTCTGAAATGTTAACGTTTCTTCAATTTTGCCTTTCTTGTTCATACATATAAACACACACCCATAACACTTGAAATTAGAACAAAGACCTTCTCCTATTCCTCAAAATATGGTGCCTGTTGAATTTTTTTTAAGTAAAAGGAACATGAAGAATGACAGGTGCAGGAAGAACTCCTTGACCCCAGTTCTCCTGTGGAAGAAATATTGCTGGACAATGTGTTAGGGGGGAAGATCCTCCTGAATGGATTACACAAATAGGTTATGAACTTCGACCCCCATTCCAGACTTACAATATCCAAGAACTATAAGTCCCATAAGGTTGTTACAGGGCACGAAGTCCATAACCTATTTGTATAATCTATTCAGGAGGGTCTTTCCCCCTAACAAGGTCATTATTGAGAGGGGATCACTGGGACCTGAGGATGGAGTTAAGCAACCAGGTTGAGTATAAAAGCAGACATGTGCACCTTGGGGGTCTATCTTTTCCTTGGGAGCCAGCAATCAGCAAACTGTTGGGTTCCAGCTCCAAGGAACTGGTAGGACATTTACAGATCTGTAGGCCTCTCTTCTCCTTGTGTTATTCAGTACGCTATTTCCCCTTCTCTTGTAAATAAAACCCTTTCTTAACCTTTGTTGTGTGTGTCTGCAGTTGGGGCATTATAAGTGCCTTTAGAGTGGGAGCATGAGGATCCAGTCAGGCAAACCCATTTTATATTAGGGTTACCCTGTAACAAATGGACTTGAGATACCTCCCCAGCCACAGAGTTTAGCCTAAGTGCAATTAACATACCAATGCAGGTGCAGTTAACAAGTTAGATTCATGGCCCAGTCTCTGCACTCCTAAACAGAGCTGCATTTCAAAGGGTCAGATAACAGGTCAGGCTGGTCTGTGTCCTTGGAAAATTATCTCTCTGCAAAACCCCCATTTTCCCTGGTAATTGGCCATTAATCATATGGTTTTGTACATTTTTTTTACTTATGTAGCAAATGTAGAGATAATGAAGTATAAAAGGAGCTTTCAGCCTTTGGGGCCCAGATTTTGGGAGAAAGGTCTGTATCTGGGTCCATATTCATATGAATGTGAAATAAAGTGCCTGGTCTCCAGAAATCCTTATGTACTGCCTGGTTCCATAGCCTGGGTTACGGGCCAGAGTAATTCCCTAACATTCCCACGAGTTAGTCCTATGACGACCACGGTCATGTGCCCATGCGTATCTGGGGGCAAAATCATCCTTGTTTCCAAAGGCAGAAGAAAGTGGAGGAGTCTGAAGGAGCAGACATTGTTGTTTCCCCATGTATCAGGTTAAGTTTACTTCATCCTTGTATTGTTAGGGGGGAAAACCCTCCTAAATAAGTTACACAAATAAGTTATAAACTTTAACCCCCATTTCAAACCTACAAAATTTAAAAACTACAAATCCCATAAAATTATTATTAAAAAGCAAATTACTATAACCAGAGAGTAAAGTTAATCAGCCAAGCAAAATTTCCCCTTCCCTTATAAATAAAACCCTTTACTAACCTTTATTATATACCTACAGTTAAAACATTATAAGTACCATTCAAACACGCAAATAAAAACCCAATCAAAAAAACCCACTTTATATTAAAATTACCCTAAAACAGTTTGTCCTATTACATTTTCCACCACTCTCTACAATTAATCATATTTAGCATAAAAACCTCAGTTTTAATCACTTTGTGTCTTCATTTCCTTGTAAAGGCTCCTCTGTCATGTAAAACTCATATTGAATAAATTTGCATGCTTTTCTCTTATTAATGTGCCTTTGGTTACAGAGCCCCAACTAAGAATCTAGAAGGAAAAAAAAAATTTTTTTAAACTCACAAAACTTACCTCACACAAATAGTGCAGGTATTTATGTATTACTGACTAATACATCACATATAACTTGTTGGGACAACAAAAGTTCAAAGTTATTATATCATATCCTAATCTTTAAAAGTAATAATTAAATAATTTGGCAGTACAAGATGGGAATTATAAGAGAATTAATATTTAAGCTGATGATGCAGTTTACTTTTCTATGACTTAGTTAAGAATGAGTGGTAGGGATAAGACTAAAGAGTCAAATGTTTCCTTTGGGTCCTGCTGAGGCAAGATTTATATTTCTTACATATCTGCATTTGGAAGACATAACACAGAAATAGAAATGCATGTGAAATACCACTGATTAACTTGCAGATTTTACAGACTATGATCTAATTTAAGTACTATTTTGTGCTTGCAGTGGCAATGGGGGAGGAAAGTCTGGTTAATGCTAGTAAAGAGAGCATGCAGTTTTCTATGTTCCAACAAGAACAGTTTGTGTAATTAAAATTTTCATAGTAATCATGCTTGATAGTAGGCTCATTTCACTGAAATATTGTCACCTTACAAATCTAGCCAACAGTTAACATCTTGTTTCTTACAACGTTTCTGGAATCGTAACTACATAGTTTGTATATATGTGTGCACAAGTGTTTATGGATTTTAATCAGTGCCGCATATTTTCCATGACAGCCCCCACTTAGAAAGAATGAATAGTACAAGTAAATGAGCATGACTGTATATTAGAGTTGAGAAGGTAGGTTGATCTCCTGCACTGTGGCTAAGTACCTGTGGTCCATCACCTGCCTTCCCATTTATGTGTCTAATTTTTGGTCTCTTGGCAACCAGACTGAAAATACTTTATGATTCTACACCAAGCATGTTTGTTTAAAATTATCATGTGCATTTCTGGAGCCTCCTTTTGTGTTACATCCCTGTGTCAATCATTCCATTGATACTTTATTTTGATATATCAAGTGTGTGACAGCAAGCTAGTCTGCAATGACAGTACAAAGTACTGGTAGTGGAAGAAGAGGGAATTGGTGCAAATAACTGAGACAGTGAAATTGTAGATTATAAACTGGACAATAAACTTCTAAAAAACGTTTAATTTTATTTATTTATGCATACAAGAACTTGGGTATAGGCCAGAGGTATGGGGATGAGCGGTCTCACTAGAGACAGAGTGGGGAGCAGGACAGACAGATTGACTGAAATACATTGCTGAGGGGAGCAGCAGGTGAGACAGGAGAGGTCTGTTGCGCCATGTGGGTTAGCTCCCTGGCTGGCCAAGCACTGAACTTTTATGCTGCAGTGGCTGTCCATAGCTTCATAGTGCTGCGACTTAACCCTTTGTGCCACCAGGGAGGCCTCTAGACAATATTAATATAATTTTAATGTGACATAATTTGTTCACCCTTTTTAATTTGTTGATGAGAATTTCTCATTGGTGAATTTAATTTATTGTGCAGATTTTTATATTCTGTAGTGATAGCACTGCCAGCACAGGAATGAAAACAATCAGGAATGGAGATCAGAAGAATTGTGCAGTCCAGGGCTTCCCTGGTAATGCAGGGGTTTAAGTTTCAGCGCTGCCCAGTATCACCAGCCACTGCAGAATGAGTTGATGCTCTGCCAAGCCAGGGAGCTGACCCACATATGCAGCAGACTTCTCCTGCCTCCCCTGCTGCTCCCCGCAGCAGTGTATTTCAGTCAGTCTGCCTGTTCTGCTCCCTGCTCTGTCTCTGGTGAATCCTCCCACCTCCCACGACTCTAGCCTTGCCCCAATTCTTGTATGCATAAAATAAATAAAAAAATTTTTTTCCTAAAAAAAGGATTGTGGAGTCTAATAGTTGAAACTTGAACATACATAAAGGTTGTATTTTTATTTTTATTTCTTGCCATCCACCAAACCACCCATGCCCATATCCCATCTGCTTGTATTTTTAAATACAAAAAAATTTAGAATTTTAGAATTTTAAATCTATAATCAGTTTTCTGGTTTTGGCAACAGAATGGTATTTAGTCAGTGTTGCTGCTGAATTATTCAAAAATTATAATAATAAAACATAGATAATGTGTATAATGTAAAATGTGGAACTGCAACTGCAAAGTGTAACCCATACCCACACCCCACACCCACATCCAGATTCCAAGGGCACCTGCGAGTCATCACTTTAGGACAGAGTTTTCATTTGGGCTTTAATTTTTGTCATCTGAGCCCTAGAAACCCAATGACTAGACAGGTTTGACTTTTGGAAATTGTCCAGGTTAGACCATCTGGGAAAGAGTTTTCTATTCTTAGCACTTGGTATAGGTCCTCATATTTTATTTATTGTTTAATATTATATTAATGTGTGATGTATTTTCATTATTTATTTTTTGCGTAGAAGAACCGGGGTGTAGGCTAGAGGTTTGTGTATGGGGGTGAGAGGAGTCATCAGAGGTAGAGTGGGGAGCAGATCAGGCAGATCGACTGAAATACACTGCTGAGGGGAGCAGCAGGTGAGGCAGGAGAGGTCTGTTGCGTCATGTGGGTCAGCTCCCTGGCCCAGGATGGAGCTCAAACCTTAGTGGTGACAGTGCTGAGTCTTAACCCCTAGTCCACCAGGGAGGTTCGGTCGCAATATTTTAAAAAGCATTTAATTTGGTTTTATTTCATTATTTAGGATGATTTTTGGATTGATATTTTATTCATAAGTTTGAACTATAATTTACACCTAGTAAGAGGCACAGACATTAAATATATGTTTCTATACTTAAGTATATACAGGTATATTTTGATTTATTTGTACTGCTCATATTTATGCACATTTTTCCAGGGCACCAGGCCTGGATCAAAATACAGATATCGCTAGCATGATAGAAAGTTCCCTTGTGCTTCTTTCCAATCAGTAACTGCCCACCACCCCATCCCATCCCGCCGCCAAGATCACCACTACTCTGACTTCTATCACTGCATATTTCTTATCCATTAACTTCATATAAAAGTACGTTTACTAGCTACCCTTTTCAGCCTGACTTTTTATTCAACATGTTTCTGAGATTCATCCATGTTTTGTGTATATATCAGCAGTTCCTTCTATTGTTAATTATGAGCATGTATAATTTATCCTCCAGTTGATATTTTTCCAGTTTCAAGCTTCCACAAAGAAACACGTCCACATCTTTTTATGAACATATATAATCATTGCTCTTGGGTAAATCTTAGGAATAGGGTTTATGGCTCATGGGGGAAGATATATTAACTACACCAGAAGGTGTCAGGTTTCAACGCGATTGTACCACCTTCCCCTTATCAGTGATGGATGGGAGTTGCAGTTAACTCTGTATCCCCACCAAGACCTATTATTATCCATCTTTAAAATTTTACTCATACTTGTAGGTGGGTATCCCTAACATTTTAACTAGTATTTTTAATTGTTAAAGGACTTTGAGAAATGTATGGTTAAGTAAAGAAGTATATTTTCATATGCAGATGTGAAGGTTAATTTTATATATCAATTTGACTAAGCCATGGAGTGTTCAGATACTGGTGACAAATTATTCTGGGCATATCTGCGAGGTTATTAATCTGAATGAGATTAACATTTGAATCCACAGACTGAGTAAAATAGATTTCTTCCCCCTCCAAAGTAGATGGATCTCATACAACCCCTTGAAGACTTGAATAGAATAACATTGTGAATATGAAATTGTTCCTTTTTCTGTGATTATCTTCAAGCTAGAACATTAGTCTTCTGCCTTTGGACTCAGACTTGAACTTGCACTACTTACTGTCTTGATGTTCATGTTTTGGGACTCAGACTACAACTGTATTTTCTTGTGTCTCCAGCTTTCTGACTACAGATTTTAGATATCTCAGCCTCCATTATTATGTGAGCCAATTACTTACAGTAAAATCAGTCACTGTGTGTGTCTCTTTGTGTGTCTTTATCTCTTCTCTAATATATATATATATATATATATCAATGTATACATATACATATCTGTAGTTGGGGTGCTTGATACAGTAAGTTGTATGTAGGTGTTTCCTATTATTTTCAATTTAGATCCTTGTTTTACACATACACACACCTGGTTCTGTTTCTTTGGAGACTCCATACTAATAGAATTAATTTTCAATTTAGAATACATACATGTACACACACACACACACACACCCTTTTATATAATGGTCAATATACCAATGACTATGATTTATTAATACATTTTCATAACAGCCTGGTGAATTTTACAGATGATAATCTGAGATAAAGGTTAAATAACTTGCTGAAGTCCACATAGTTATTAAGGAGATGATGGTTTTAATCACAGGGGAAAAGACATCATATTCTTTGTTGTACTCTTGCTATTCTGCAAAGAGTTGTTATGATGATTTAATCAATTGTCATTAGAAGTACTTAGAACAATTTTGGCATAAAGTGAATGGTAGATAAGTGTTTTTGTTAAAGATACAAAACACACAAATTTGTAAACCTGTTATTGACGATGAGAAATACAACTGTCTCATGGACTAGAATGTCTATGATGGCATGTCAAGCTTTTTTTTTTTTTGGAGCCGGGGGAGGGGGGAACAGACTATTGTAAGGAACCAAAACTAATTCAGAAGATGGCTTGAAGAGCATGAAGTCAATCAAAAATAAGGAGATGAATGCAATTTTAATATTCTCTGGCTAAGAATGCTTAGCATCACCATTTGTTACATTTCTCCCTTGTGGGGTGTGCACATTTGGCATTTACTGACCCAAGTTTCCTTTGCCCTTGACATTGGCCAGGTGGGACTTTCTGGGATTCCCATCTGTGACTCTACTTTTCTCCTGCCTTCATGACTAGTCAATCCCCTGACTGATGGATACTTTCTTAGACCAGATTGCAGGGTTTCCTTTAAGAGATATTATCTATCTCTGGAATGATCCATTATGTAGTACTTTATAAATTTTACTGTTTTATTTTTTTAAAGATTTATTTATTTATGCATGTAAGAGCTGGGGTATAGGCCAGAGTCACGGGAGTGAGAGGATTCACTAGAGACAGAGTGGGGAGCAAAACAGGCAGATATACCGAAATACACTGCTGAAGGAAAGCAGTGGGCAATGCACGAGAGGTCTGCTGTGCCATGTGGGTCACCTCCCTGGCCAAAGATCGAACTCGCACTGCTGTGTCACAGATACTTCACAGTGCAGCACTCAACCTGCTGCACCACCAGGGAGGCCCTGTTTTATTTGTTTGTAAATTCCTTGAAAGCTTTACATTACAACCTCAATGCTTTTGGGAATTATAGATCCACTCTTGAGCTATTATTTAATTAATGTAACATTCTTACTTGGCATGCGATAAAAGAAAAATATATAGACAGTTTCCTTTTTTCCTTTAATATTTTTCCCCTTGTGAAGTCCCTTGGACTTTGAAGAATACTATTTAACCTATATATTTAATATAGAAGAAAACATAGGTAAAACGCTACAAGACATACATCTCCTTTGAAGATGCATCCCCCCAAGTAATAAAAATGAAAGAGAAGACAAACAGATGGAACTACATCAAGATAAAAAGCTTCTGTACAGCAAAGGAAACATTAAATAAAACAAAGAGACACCCCACTGACTGGGAAAAAAATCTTTGTGCTTCACACAATGTACATGGGTCTGATCACAAAGATATACAAAGAACTCATGAGACTCAAGAAAAATAAAGTAAACAACCCAATCAAAAAATGGGCAGAAGAACTTAAAAGACACTTCTCCAAAGAGGACATACACATGGCCTACAGGTACATGAGAAAATGCTCAACATCCCTCATAATCAGGGAAATGCAAATTAAGGCCACAATGAGGTATCACCTTACACTGGTAAGAATGGCACACATCAGAAAAAACAACAAATGTTGGTGAGGATGTGGAAAAAAAGTAACCCTAGTACACTGCTGTGGGAATGCAAGTTAATCCAACCACTATGGAAGGCTGTATGGAGGTTACTCCGTCTACTAAAAATAGAACTACTATATGATCTGGCAATCCCACTCCTAGGGATCTACCCAAAGGACACAAAAACACCGATCCAAAAGAGCACCTGTACTGCCATGTTTATTGCAGCACTATTTATAATTGGTAAGAACTGGAAACAACCCACATGCCCAAAAGTAGATGACTGGATCAAGAAGATATGGTACATATACACAATGGAATACTATTCAGCAATCAAAAATGATAAACTAGGGCCATTTATAGAAATGTGGACAGAGCTAGAAGGAATTCTACTTAGTGAAACAAGTCAGAAGGCAAGAGAAAAATATCAGATGGCTTCACTTTTAGGAGGAATGTGAAAGAACAACAACTACAACAAAAAATCAAAAAGAAGAAAAAAAAAACAAGAGAAAGCTCAAGGAAATGGGCAATTACAACCAAAAGCAAACAAACAAAACTCAACAAGATCAAAAGGTCAAAGATAAACCAAAGGGATCATGGCAGAGTGGGAGAGGGAGGGAAGGGCAAAGAGGGGGATGAGGGCAGAAAGAGCACAAGGGTCTGAGGTGATGGTGCACAGGTGAAATGGTGGTGAGAACTCCCTGGGGACTACAAATGATGCCAAATACAATTAAATAAATCTAATTAAAAAAAAAACTATTCAAGTGAAAAGAAAAAAAGAAAGTTCAGATGTGTAGGGGCCTCTCTGGTAGCGCAAGGGTTTGAGCGCCGTACTGTGGAGCTTCTGCAGCCACTGCAGTGCAGCTTCGATGCCCAGCCAGGCAGGTGACCCACATGGCGCAGCAGCCCTCTCCTGTCTCCCTGCTGCTCCCCTCAGCAGTGTATGTCAGTCGATCCGCCTATTCTGTTTCTCACTCTGTCTCTGGTGAATCCTCTCACACTGTACCACCAACCTCTGACCTGTACCCCAACTCTTGTATGTATAAAATAAATAAAATCTTTTTAAAAATTTAAATAAATAAATAAACCTATATATTTACCATGAACCTTGTTATTTTATGGATGAATAATTTGAAGGAAGTTTGAGTGACTTAAGCACATATGACCAAAATTAAAAGCAAACATGTTTCCTGCAAACTTTTGATCATATGCAGGTGTGATGCTCTGAAACCATATAACCTACCACATTCCTTCCTTTGTCATGGACTTGTGTTCCAGGAGCACTCCAGGAATCAACATGTGTTTTGTACTATACAAACGCTGAGCGCCTACAAGGTTTCCAGGCCTCCTGCGTCATGGGGGATGCAGATCAATGAGTCAGTGAAAAACTCTGCTTCCTTGAAGCCAAGAGCAGTGGGGGGATGAGCCATTAAAAAAGTGCACATAAATAACTGTTATTGTCATTTGTTGTGTTAGAGCCATGAAGGAGAGGGGAAAGGATTAATACTAAAAGATCTCATTCCACGTCATAATAAAAATAGACTTTACCTTCAATAAACTTCAGAACAAAATTTTTATATTTTAAAAGACATTTTTTCAGATACAATAACCTGCAGATCAATCCTCCAGGTGAAAAATGAATTTAACCAGAAACGATACATCTTTTTTTCTTGAAATCAAGTATTTTTTTCTGAGGTCTTTTAGCCAAGATACAAGGGGAGAAAATGAACTTGGCCTGTTCTGTTCAGACGTCAAAGAATGGGCAATTGAAAGTTCCCTGTGAAAGTGATTTTTTTCCCTTCAAGGGCTCTTGAGGGTACACACTGGAATGCAGCGACCTTGCTTTTTCAGAGTTTGTAGCAGCCATATTCAGCTGCCCTCTTCTCTGCATAATCCCACACTGTGGTTGTTGCAGGTACTGTTTCTAGAATCTATCAGTGTAATTCCTTATGCATCAGAATGGGCTTGATGCAGGCTCTCACTGACCCCAGAACAGCTACCTAAACTGTAGTCCGAAGTGCAGTGTTAAGTACACACCATAAGAAATTATTTGAAGGCAGTTCTAATGAATTATTTTTATAGTACTGAGGCTTGGAAATTCCAGACAATGTTGGGCAGTCTCAACAAACTATGTAACAGACAACTGGCAAGGATGCTGAGTTCCAGATATATTATTTTTTAAGAAAGGCCAAGTTATTATTCCACCCTCTTTTCTTCAGAAAAAATGTCAAGTGTTTTGATCCACTCATAGGCCACCAGATAGTTTAGCTTTCAGCAATTTCCCTAAATGGCCCACACCCATTTCTGCCAGTTAGTAGAGAAAGCTTTATCTCCTTGAGGAAACATAAAGGGATTTATTTGCTTTGGGTTTTTCCTTATTTTAACATTTTAACACTACACAATCAAGTCACATATATTTTGACTTACTTTCTCTCACCATAATCATAAATAATAGCTATTATTCATAGAATCCTTGCATGTCCTAGGTTCGAAGCCAGAGTCTTTTCTTTAATCCTTCCAATGATATGCAAGGTGTACAACAGTGACATTTTATCTTATACATTAGAAACTGAAAATTAGAGAGGGCAAGGAATTTTGTTCATGAACATTACTCAAGGACCACATGACTGCACACAAACACACACATGCACACACGCACATACACACAACAACACAACATAGCTTTGAGTGTTACAGAGTTAAGGGACTTCAATGTCAACGCTGATTGAATATTTTGGCTTATACATTACTGTGTAATTTCCTAAGGGACATTAATTTCCATATACATAGTCCATCCCACACTTTGCCCACCTGCCAGTGAGCCTCACAATTATGGATTATACTGAAAGCAAAACACAAGTTTGCTGTTTGTATGTAGGTCTTTGCTAAAGATGAAAATGAAAGCACCAGGTTTACAATTCCATGTAATTACTTATTGCCTCATGGAATATCAGCATTGGGAGCGGTTTGGGATGAAAAAAAAAGTCACTCAAAGTCCATGTGGAGAAGCCTAGAGGGGCTACACAGGAAGTGATGGGCTGGGGGAAGTGATATGCAGCCCCCATCCAAAGGCAGGCTCATATTTATTGGAATCAGGTACACAGGTGGAGCAAGTAAGCAGCGAATGTACATGCCTGCGGTAAACAGACATTGGAGGTAATCCAGGGTGCAGTGACCAGGGCCTATTGCCTGGGGCCTCCATTGTTCCTGCTGGTCTAAGCATGTGATCTCTGTTCTAATACTTGCCTGCTGTTATCGGCAGATGCTGGTTTCCCAGACTCTTCCTCATACCAGGACTTTTGCCCTTGGTGAGAGGCCTCCAGCGTGACTCCAGACCTGGCTGACAAGGAGGGACTCTGGACACCAAGATAAGATCCCCCAAAATAAGAGGGGTTAGGGATCCTACAGTTACTTCTTTTTATCTTAGTCAACTATACAAAAACAATATGCAGGGCCTCCCTGGTGGCGCAAGGGGTTGAACACTACATTGTGCGGCTTCCGCAGCCGCTGCAGCACAAGTTCCATCCCTGGTCAGGAAGGGGACCCACATGGCACAACAGAACTCTCCCGCCTTACTTGGTGCTCCCCTCAGTCATGTACTTCAGTATATCTGCCTGCTCTGCTCCCCACTTCATTTCTGGTAAAACCTCTCACCCCCTGTGCCTCTTGCCTGGATCCCAGCTCTTGTATGCATAAATAAACAAAATCTTAAAAAAATATATAAGTAAACCTATTTTTTGACTAAGCTTGTATATTGAAAACTTCTCTATGTTGTGCTGGAAATTTGAGGAGCTCCCAAGAATTATGATGCTTGGTCTGAAAGCTCATGTTCTCATCCTTGGAATCTCTAAATATTAAACAGATTTTTATTGACAACATTAATCAAGAAGAAAAGAATATGGGCCTCCCTGGTGGCGCAGTGGGTTAAGCAACGCACTATGAAGCAAACCGCAGCCACTGCAGCACGAGTTCGATCCCTGCTGCCGGCCAGGGAG
>JAGFMF010011747.1:5674756-5692537 GCA_019455555.1 Galemys pyrenaicus | reverse complement strand
TCCCCTCCCTGGCTGGCAGCAGGGATCGAACTTGTGCTGCAGTGGCTGTGGTCTGCTTCATAGTGCGTTGCTTAACCCACTGCGCCACCAGGGAGGCCCGAGAGTTGTTTTCTAACCTAGATTTTCAAGAGCTTTACATAGCTAAAATTATCAATCATGTATAATCAGATAGATTATACTAACTTTCTCTGAAACATAATATCTGAATTCATTGAGTCCTTTAATTTCAGTAATAACTGAATTCTTGAGTTCTTTCAGCTAGAATAAGTGGACAGGAAGAAAACAACTCTGTTAGGCAAATAAGTTGATTTCAAAGAATAGATTTATTTTTGCCTCATAAATGGCTTTCAAATAAACACTGCTCTCAATATTAAGACTTTTACTGCTAATGTTGTATATTTTAAGCAGGACTCTAGTTTTGATTTTATCCTTTGGATTACAAATGACATAATTTTCTGTGTTTGATATAACTCATTGAGTTCAGCTGAGCTTAATAATATCTCAATATGTTCTAAACTCTTAATATCTCCGCCACTGACCCCAGCCCAACCTGCCTTTTCTCTGGTTTTCTTCATCTCAGTAAATATCCCCATGAGTTGTTCAAGTCAGAAACTGGAAGAAATCTTTGTAGAACTGATAATACCTTTGAATATATAAAGTAAAATGCAGAGACTTAGGAAGCAAATTATATACAATGATATACTATTATCAAAATATTAAAACAAATTTGTGACTTATACATGGGTTTCTTTACATGTTAAAAAGAATATCTTAAAAGTGTTGTGCCAAAGCATATTTTTTGATATCTGAAATAATACAGAATATGAAAATACCTGTGATTCCTATTGATGACAAAGTTGCAAATATCTACAGCAAGACATTCATAATTGAAGTGCTGAATTTTAGTATTTATATATATAAATTACAATATATTTACCATTCAAATTTATGGACCCCAGTTATGGAGCCCCAAAAAATTACTTAAAGTGATCCAGCATTTAAAGGGAAGGGGCATGTGAGCAGGGGCCTGTGGGTGCAGTGTGGAAGGGGGGTTAGAAAAGGAACCCCTCAAGTAAAAGAAGGGTTGAAAGGTTTTGCTAGAACAAAAGCATCACTTTACTCTCTGTTAGTGCCTTGGGTAGGCCACTGTCTTTTCCTTAGTCTCATTCTACTGGACTTTACCCTCAACTCTCTAAGCTGGGTGACTATCAGTAGTTTTGTATAGGTTGATATAACATTTTAGAATAGTGCCTTAGGATCTCTGACAAAATAGAAGGAAATCACTATTACTTGTGTCATGAAATAACTCAAGATCAATTCAGGTGTGTGGGAAAGACAGAGACAGGCTGATGATTATTACTTTCTTCTTGATTAATGTTGTCAATAAAAATCTGCTTATTTAGAGATTCCAAGGATGAGAACATGAGCTTTCAGACCTAGCATCATTATACTTGGTGTCTCCTCAATTTCTAGCACAGCATGGAGAAGTTTTCAATATATAAGCATTTGCAACAATTCTTCTGTTTTCCAGGCTATTGCATATACTATTCCATTGCTGTCTCCGCTCCAGGGTCAAACCATATGTGAATGACACCCATTGGGGTTGTGCTGTCCACCACCTGTATACCCATCATTGCAGCCCTGTCTCCTTCTGGTTCCCCTCCTACTCTTTTTTTTTTAAAGATTTATTTATTTATGCATACAAGCGTCAGGGTACAGGTCAGAGGTATGGGGGGTGTGTGACAGAGAGAGAATGGGGAGCAGAACAGGCAGATTGACTGAAACACACTGCTGAGGGGAGCAGCAGGTGAGGCAGGAGAGGTCTGCTGCGCCATGAGGGTCCCCATCCTGGCCAGAGGCAGGGATCGAACTTGTGTTGCAGTGGCTGTGGTTTGCTTCATAGTACATTGCTTAACTCGTTCCCCACCAGGGAGCCCTCCCCCCAACCCCCTTCCTGTTCTTCTGTAGAGATATTTTATCTGACCCTCAGGCTTAAATTAAGCCCGCTTCAGAAACAGGATTCTTTGGAGTGGGCTAACTCACATGCTGTTTGACTTATATGATTCTGTATCTCTCTGCTCTAGGGTTCAGAAAATTTGGTTATTTTGTTTCTATTTGTTTGAGAACCATCCATTTTACTTTGAATTTCTCTTGCCCCTCAAACTGCACCCAGTTTTCCTCTCACACACTGTCTCTTGTGTCTCTAGAGCCTGACATTCTTCTTCACACATCTTCTTTTGTAGCTAATTGATGTGCAAGAGAAATCTAATTTAGATTTCATTCAACTTCTGAATTGACTCAATTTTTAACATTTGCTTATAAGTTTGTCTTTTGAGATTTTGAATGCATTTTTCTATCGTGCTGTCCAATTTTCAAGCCAGTGCCCTTGAGTTCATTTCATCTATTCCTGCAGATCAACCTGAGCTTTTTGTTTAGGAGGTAGGAGAAGACCACGGTTGTCACAAGGAGAGTCTTCTCCTTCCACTCTGAGTGTGGGGTTGTTGTCACATCAGTTTGCCTCCTTCTCCCACCCCACAGCCTTTCACAGCTCTCCGTAGCCTCCTTCCCCCATTCCCCAACTCCTTTATGCTCAGTACATAGTGTACTCAGAACTAATTTAACCCTAACCACCATGTGTCAATTACCCTCCTCTCACTCCTCATACCTCCTCTCCCATCTTTGGAAAACCAGAGTGGAATTAACTCATGCTACCGGATCGTCAACTGATTCCATTATGAAACAAAAATTCTCAGTTTTTGCAAATGGAATCTTAGGCAAGTGAAGTGGAAATAGACTAATTTTAGATGATATGTTTTGGGGCATCAAGACAATAAATCATTTACTAATTTAAAGAAAATGTATTGAGCAGCCCTTATGAACTAAGCCCTGTGTTAAGTTGAGGCAATAAATAAATGACTTTGAAAAGTACATGGCTAATGGAATGACAAATTAGTAATTTAATGGAGGATGTCAATACTATTATAGAGAATTATAAAATATGAAATTTGGGTGCTCAGACTTCCCAGAGGTATCAAATTTTGAACTAAGATATAAATTATAAGTAGAAATCTGCCCTTGGGGAAAGACAAGCCTAAAAACTAACTCTTGAAAGCTGACTATAATAGTATTGTAGGGGGCGAGAGGATTCACCAGAAACCGAGTGGGGAACAGAACAGGCAGACCCATTGAAGTACACCGCTAAGGGAACAGTAGGCGAGACAGGGAACTCCTGTTGGGCCATGTGCGGGTTAGTTCCCTGGCTGGGGATCAAACCCAGGCTTCAGTGGTGACAGCACTGAGCTCAAACAGTAGGCCAACAGAGAGCCCCCTACACCTCTGACCTATACCCCACTTCTCCTATGCAAAAATAATAATAAAAAAGCTTTCTACATACAGTACATAACTTCATGGCAGGAAAACTCATGCTTATTTACTGTTCCTTACACAAAGAGATTTGAGTTGTTTGTAAAGTCCAATTTCAATGCTTCAAAAAAATAACACATGATTTAGGTTTTGCGTTTATGTTAAAACTCCAACTATGATCCTAATGCTCAGAATGAGACCATTTCTGTATTCATGCTACATGAACATATTCTAAGGATTCTATCTCCAAAATAAATCTCTAGTTTTTGGAACTGAAATGAAAGTTAGGATCAGGTGAAGATTTATTCTTAAGAAACATTTGATCCTAAACAAAGTCAAACTTAAAGTATAAGTTCTGTTCTAACACTCGACTTTCTACCTGTCATTACAATTGACAAAAACTATCTTTGTGAAGAACCAGGTCTTTGGAAAACATTTAGGAAATAACTTGTTGAGATAGTGTTCCACCAACACACCATGACTAATAGCTGCAGTCACTATGTCCAGGTCTCTTAAGTCTATGCCTCCCACTTGGAGTGGGAATTCTAGAACTCAGTCTGATAGCCTCAGCTTGATTGCCAAACCAGTTCCCATTCAATGAAATTGGAGGCAATCAGAGCATTTTAAAGATTAAGTACATGGTGTCATTGTTCAATCAAAGTTCCAGGTCTACAGACAAGTTTGGGGGCAGGAAAGGTGCTAGGATGAGATGAAGAGGAAGAGAAAATGGGTTAGATATCTATTAAAGACTATTTTTCAAGCACTCTATCTGACTTTTTCTCTACCTTATCTCATTTTCTTCTCCTTTATATCCCCTAGACACACAGTCCCCACATCCTGGACTCTGACACCCAAAGGAAAGATAATTGTTATTTGGCCTCACACAAATGGCCAGAAGACCTCTGAAGTCTTGGATTGGTCATGATACCCAACCATTATCTCTGGACTGAAGCTTAAGCTCAGCTTATCTGGTTTCCCCCAGGGGTAGGGGTGGGGGTATAAAGCACTTCCTTAAAGGCAGACCCACCAGGGTTCTGGAGGAGGGTCATCTCTGACACTATTTTCACTCCTCTTCAAAGATGTGAGCAAATGACACACTACTCCTCAGATCTGATACAGAACAGATCTCCAGTTGGCTTTTGGACTGCAATAATTAAATCAACAAGGTATTTTAGAAATGTTTATTTATTGCATTTCTCAAATGAAGATGAATTTTATAGACCCATCTCTCATGGGTATATCTGTTTTATTTCTAAATTAAGGATTAGTATACGTTTTCCCACAAATCACTCTCCAAGTGGAAATATACACACAAATATCATGACCCATAAGCTTAACACAAGAAGATCCTTTCATCAAGAACTAGGATTATACTCCAAATCAAGTCAAGTAAATACAGATGGTGCCAGACCACTAGACAATGTTCTTTCAGACTCTAAAAGTGCAGAGTAAATATGACTGCTTGGGCCACATGTGTGGTCTGGTATGAAGAGTAAGTATTGGAGGAGAGAATATGAGCCTTGGCTCTGAGGTGCAGGCTAGTCACTTACTCTCCCAGGAAGCCAGTGCCCAGTGTCATGTGAACACATGTCACATATTAAAGCCTTTGACTCAGAGTATATGAACAATTAAGAGTGGCTATAAATTTTTGTTAGCTACAAAAGTCCTAAGCATGTATGCATAACTTTGTAGTATCATGTTTATCACAATGACACTTATCTAATAAATCCCATATAAATATATTCATCAGAAAAAAAAGACATCTAATTATGTATATATCTTGGGAATTCTACTATAATCACTCCAAAAACTGATTTGGCAATAGCTGGTAAAATTTAAGTTAACTATATCTTAAAACCCCAAAATCTTCATTTCTAGGTACATGCCTCTGACAGAAGGTGACAGTACAAAAAAATGCAAGGACATTCACTGCAGCATTCTTCACAAGAGTCAACTTTTGGAAACAAATGTAAAGCCTATCTGTGGGGAAATGGATAGGCAAATTCTGACTTAGTTACATGATGAAATACTATGTAGTCATTAAAATAGACTGGGGGCCTCCCTGATGGTGCAGGGGTTAAAGTCTCAGTGCTATCAAGCTGTCACCAGCCACTGTGGCATGAGTTCAATCCCTGTCTTGCCTGTGTTCCCCTCAGCAGTGTATGTCAGTAGATCTGCTTGTTCTACTTCTCACTCATTCTCTGGTGAATCCTCGCACCCCCCTACCCCCCAACCCACACCTCTGGCTTATACCCCATGTGGAATACAGAACAACAAAAAAAGGAACAGACAAAACTAAGCCAAAACAAATGCTGGAAATCTGTAGAATTCAGACTGGCGGGGTGGATTGTGGGTGGGAAGCAAAGGGGGGAAGGTAATGGGTGGTCAGTGTGGTTTGGTAACATATATCTGAGGGGTGTGATCCTGTATCTGTGAGTTATGTATAATGTTGTAAAGCAATTAAAAAAAATCTATATCTAGGACAGGATCATTTGTTTCCTCCCCCATAAGTTATAAGGAGATAAAAGTATGATTACATTGATATGAAAAAAATATCTAAACTATATGGAAGCCATTAACTATAATCACTGTCCTAAATTAATATTGTATAACTCCCCCTTTAAAATGTGGGTAATTTGCCCATAAAATCATGTTTCATGGGTCTTAAACTTGATTTTAATTAGTTTGTGACAAAAAAATTATCTGTTCTCTGAAGACAGTTTATGGATAACATTTAATTCCATACTTCTTGGGTATATTTCTGTATATTATGGTCAGAGCTACTTTTATAATCATTAAAAAGGGAAATCCTCTTAAAAATAACTAACTAGTGTCCTAGTTATTTAAAGAGAGAAATGTCCACTATTTGTACAATAATTGGAGATTTTCAGAGTTTCTTAATGTGGATACTTTTAAAGTTGATATAGGAAATAGGAGGTTGATAAGAAACAACTAGCAATTCATCATTCATATGCAATATTCAAGACCTTAATTTCTGTTCAACATTCATTTTTTTGCCCTATTTTACATATTCATGTAGTAGAATTTCAATGAATGTGGAAAACATAGGAATAAAAATGGCAAACTACATAATTTCTATTCAAGGTAAAATTTCTAGTAAACTTCACTTTTACAGAAAATTGTACTTAGTGTTCCTTTTGTCAGATGCAACTAACCAGTAATAAACATAATAACTGAGTACCAATTGCTGAAAACAATGAATTGCCTCTAATTCTCTATTATTGGTATAAAGAAGAGACTCCCCCCAAGCTTCCAAAATTAAGTCTGAATAGAGGATTTAAGTGATTTGTCCAAGTTTGATCAATATTATTTAAGCCCACTTCAATCAGGAGATACACCATTACATCACACAACTTACACAATATTTTTTGTGGTTCATCAGTTTGGGTGAGAGCCACAGAATTAAAATTACAAGTTTGAATTGAAGTGACAATATTTTCTTAACCTTGTTCCGTGAACAAAGATGTCAGTTTTAATCAGAACAATATTTCTCAGTAATCACAAAGAAAAACTAGAGATGATTTAGAAATAGATTAACCCAGCCCTGCTAATTTACAGATAAATAACTCTGTAACTACCCATTGCTTAATCATGGGCTGCACATAGTGATTTTTTCCAAAACACAGTATTGAGGGGAAAAAGAAAACTTTACAATAGAGAAATATGAAAATAACTTGACCTCAAGTCAGGTGAATGAGGTTAACACCAACAGTGATAAGTCATGTTAATAGTATGTACTCTTGTTTTTTTTTAAGATTTATTTATTTATGTCTACAAAAACTGGAATACAGGCCAGATGTGTGAAGAGTGGGTGAGAGGATTCACCAGAGACAGAGTGGGGAGCAGAACAGGCAGATCTATCTGCTGAAATCTGCTGCTGAGGGGAACAGTGGGTGAGACAGGAAACGTCTGCTGGACTGTGTGGGTCAGCTCCCTGGCCATGGTCTGCGGTGTCATATAGGCATCACCTCCTGGCCGGGGATCAAACTCTTGCTGCAGTGGCTGCAGATAGCTTCATAGTGCAGCAACTTAACCCCTTGCACCACAAGGGAGGCCCTAATACTATGTACTCCTGCTTCAGATTGCTGAGGGTGACATTTTGCCTCTGTAGTCTTCCTCCCAACGCTAAGCTAATCATGAGAAAAAACATCAGAAAAACCCCAATTGATGGACATTGTACAACATACCAGCCATCAAAAACAAAGAAACGCTGAGAATGTCAGAGATCAGAGATGCCTAGTGAGACACAGTGACTGCCATTGTCTGCTCAGCTGCCCCAACTAAATATCACGGACTGGGGGTCTTCACCCACAGACATGTATTCCTGGGAAATCCAAATCAGGGACCTGGGTAGATCTGGTTCCTGGTGAGGACGCTCCCTGGTGTGTAGACAGCAGCCTCTGACTCATGGTGTCCTCATGGTGATGAGAGCAAGCTCTGGTCTTTTCCTCTCTTTTTACAACACTAGTCCCCACATAGGGGTCCCAATTTGTGAATGCTTTTAAACCTAATCACCTTGTTTGGGTCCCCATTCTAAATACCCTCACATTGGGGACGAGGGTCTCAATAAAATAACTTGTGCAGGGGAGAAAAAATTCAGTCCACAACCATGACACAATATGATGGGGTGTCTCGAATGGAGTCCTGGGAAAGAAAGAAGGCATTAGGTGAAAATTAAGGACAGGGCCTCTCTGGTGGCGCAGCAGGTTGAGCACCTAGCTATGAAGCATCCACAACACAGCAGCTCGAGTTCGATCCCTAGCCAGGGAGCTGACCCACATGGCACAGCAGACCTTTCCTGCCTCACTCCCTGCTCCCCTCAGCAGTGTATTTCAGTTGATCTGCCAGTTCTGCCGCCTGCTCTGTCTCTGGTGAATCCTCTCACTTCCCACTACTCTGGCCTATCCCCTAGCTCTTGTATGCATAAATAAATCTTAAAAAAAAAATTAAGGACATGTGAATAAAATAGACTTCAGTTCATAGTAATGTTATGAACTGTGACAAATGTACCATACTAATATGAGATTTTAATAATGGGGTGTTGTTAACTGAGTAGTGTCTCTGGGAAACTTACATGTTGAAGCTCTATCCCCCAGGACCTCAGCATATGACAAAGGAATTAGTGTCTCCAAAGAGGTAATTCAGTTAAAATGTGGTCACTAGCATGGGCCTTAGAAGGACTAGTGTCCAAGGTAGAGGAAATTAGGAGAGTTCCCAGGAGTGTACACAGTGAGAAGGAGGGCATTTGCAAGCTTAGGAGAAGGGTGTCTAAGGAAGCCAAGCCTTCCTGCCCTTTGAACCTGTAGCCTTCCAGGACTGTGACAATATAAATACCTGTGTTTAAGCCACTCAGTCTGTCGTCCTTTGCTAAGGCAGCTCTCACACACTGAAACTTAGTGAAAACCAGGTGTTGGGTATATAAGAACTACCTGCAGTATCTTCATAACTTTTCTGTCAAATCAAAAACTAATCTAAATATAGACTTTATTTTGAGAAGTGACGTCCAAAGAGGTTAAGCAAAGGCAGTACATGGGTCTGAAAGTGCCTGTGATGGTTGGTTATACCTCATATGGCTACCTGCCCCCTTTAATCCTTTGCTCATTTGTAAAATGAAGACGGCAGTGTCTGCCCTACTTATTTCACAGGGTTATTATGACATGAGTGGAATTAACAGATGCAAAAGCAATTTAATCAGAGGACTTGGTATTAAATGTTTTGCCCAAGTTCCATAGCTATTTTAGGCAGAGGTCAAATTATTTAGAACTCTTCGGTGCCATTAATCCAGTCCTCCGATCAGTCCTTACACACCCGGTGCTCAAAAACATGGACATGGGCCTCCCTGGTGGTAGTGGGTTAAGCAATGCACTATGAAGCAAACTACAGCCACTGCAGCACAGTTCGATCCCTGCTGCTGGCCAGGGAGGGGACGCACATGGTGCAGGCAGACCTCTCCTGCCTGGCCCGCTGCTGCCTGTTGCAGTATGTTTCAGTCAGTCTGTCTGTTCTGCTCCCACTGTCCCTGGTGAATCCTCTCACCTTCCACAACTCTAGCCTGTACCCCAGCTCTTGTATGCATAAATAATTAAATCTTCAAAAAAATATAAAAACATGGACACATAAATCAGATTATAATCAGCGGCACATTGTAATCTACTTTACTAATCAGGGCGAATGATCTCAAAACTGCAAATGCTTGTCTTGAATAGTGCGCTGGATGATGTGACATGCAGCCCGACATACCTTGAAAAGCAACTCTGAACAAATATTGATGGTGGGTCAACATTTCCATATATGAAGGAAAACATGGCTTTTTTAAAAAAATAATTAGGATAACCCTTTACAGCTGATCTCCAAAGTACAGTGTTGAAAGCAATACTTTGGGGCACACATAAATTACTAGAACTTTTACTTACCATTTTTAAAATTCATGCTCTAAATTTCCCGTTTCCACTGTATATGGATACCTGTGCAGGTGTCTATAAAACATTTTGTTTAGCATGCTGATGTTTGGAGGTCACTTTATTGGAATGCAGGAAAAACTGGACATGGGATGGGCAGGCATAAACTAGAATCTTTGTCTTGTTTCCACCTCCTCCACCCTTTTTTAAAAAAATAGATTTACTTTTGTTTATTTATGCATATAAGAACTGGGATGTAGGCCAGAGGTACCAGGGATTGAGAGGATTCACCAGAGACAGAGTAGAGAGCAAAACAGGCAGAGCTACTGAAATAAACTGCTGAGGGGAGCGGCGAGCAAGACAGGAGAGGTCTGCTGTACAATGTGGGTCAGCTCCCTGGTGTGGGATTGAACTCATGCCGCAGTTGCTAGTGATACTTTGATAGCCCTGAGACTTTAACCCTTGCGCCATCAGGGAGGCCCCTGCATCCTGTCATTTTTGAAAAATGAAATACAATAAAGTAGCACACACAAATACAACAATGTTTCCTGGGGCACAATGTAAGATTTATGTTTGTTACCATGGGTTACAGGCAAAGTGTTCTACATGATAGTGAATGGAAACCTTCACACAACTTTATGGAGATTACGTTGGTCACAGTGAACATGAATTGGTAGGATTTAATGATTAAATTGAATGTGGGAGGTAAAGAAAGGTGATGATTTGCAAAGTCTGGTTTACACTAGTAGGTGCAGTAAATATTGTTAAAACTTAGATTAAGGACAATGAAGAAAAATGCTGTGGGGTTCTTTTAGGGTTGGGAGTAGGGTTGAGATGAGTTTGAAATGCCCACAGTGCATCCAATGGAGATTTCTGAGTACTAGGAAACGGAGTCTGAAGCACAAAGAAGAGTTCAGGGTTAATGGTAGGTCTGCAGTCTCTATTATACAGTTGACAGCTGGGTGAGATTTTCTTTTTTTGAGTGGGGTTTGGGAAGAATCAAACATTAGTCCTAGAAGGAGGCTCCCATCACAAAGTCTATTTCATTTACATTTGGGTACTTAAAACACTCTTATGACATTATAAAGGAATGATTTAGTTTAGCACATGAATAAAAGATAGCACTTAAAAATGCGCTTTAAATGTGATTCATCAGTGATAGGATTAGCAATAAATAGAATTAAAAGAAATCTATCACTGTAGGTATATTTTATGATGAGACCCTAAAATTTTTATAAAATGCAATAATTCACTGTAGAACATTAAAAGAACAATGAAATGTGCTGGCAGTTTTACAAGGTGGCAAGATGAATAACTGTCTAATTGTCTATATTACCTTACTAAGATTGCACCAGAAGTGACTTAGAAGGTTAACTCTATTATGTGCTCATTAGATTACTGAGCTACATCATAATTTATTTTAATATTGTTCAAAAGAAAATATCTTTCACATAAACCGTACTATGGTGGATCTCAGTTTTAAAAATGGATATTGGCAATTTTTCCCCCAAAATTATTTTTATTTACAGAAAGTTTGGTATCATTTATGTACTTTTGAGATGACACTGGTTTACAGTCCTGTATGATTTAGAGGTAACAGTTCATACCTCTTCAGATGTATGTCAACACCCCACACCCCCACCAGGCACCCATAGTCTTCCACCATAGCTTGATGGACCCCTTCTTATCATTGCCCTCTACCTTGCCCCTCCCTCTTTGATATTCTCAATAAAAGACTGCTTTTCCTTACAGAAAATTTTAAGACAAACTCCACCACATCTAGTTGTCCAGTATACTAATATACTAATAACAGGTTTTTCCTTTTATTTTTTTAAAGTATTAGGTATTATTATTTTTAATCTTATTTAGATGAGATTGGGTGCATTCAAGATAGATGGCCATAGACAATTTTTTAAAATTTTATTTAATTGTGTTAAGAAAACTTGCACCCTCTTAACATATTTATAAATGTGCAATATATTAAGCATATAACACATTCTTGCCAACCACAAATACAATGTCGAACAGCAGGTCTCTAGAGCTTATTCACCTTGCTTGGCTGAATCATCACGCCCACAGATTATGGACTTCCATCTCCCCACCCTCTGCAGCCCCTGGCAACCGCCACAGACTCTTCTGTGGAGTGACTATTTGAGATACCTCACCCAAGTGGAATCAGACTGACATCACCTTCTGATCTGTAAGGTCCAAAAAGTTCTGTTCTTGCTTCTATATTTCACTTGACCTAGTAGGAGCATCCACCAGTGATTCTCTTCTTCCTTCCATGTGAGATAGAGATCAGGGAGAAAGATTCAGGGACAAGGGATCCTACTACAGAGATTCTTTATAATTCTTATTTACCCTCTGCAACTGGCAATATTCATGTACTCATTCATTTTCTATGGGGTGGGGAGGAAATCTTTCAGAAACTGGTAAAACCATGAAGAGTACTTAAGGGAAAAATGATGCAAAACTGAAAGACTTAATTGTAGCTGGAGGGCAGGTGAAGGAAGGGAGGAGAGAGAGAAACATAAATATGAAGAGACTATGAATATGGCTGACATGGAAAAAACAGAAACCAAAGAGCCAAAGGAGACTAGGAAGTACACCTGAAAAGTATGCTTTTTTCTAGAAGGTACAGCCTCTCTCACCAAGTCCTTACCTTCCTACCAGGTACCACCAGGACCAGGTCACAAGGACCTCCTTTCTTTGTTCAGCCCACTAGGGCAGGGGGTTCTGGATGTCCTAGTCTGTAGGCGAGGGGAAGCATGAAAGTGTTCCTGGTGGTTGTTTGGCCACATCTGTTAGAGTCCAGTATTGACCTCCCCTCAGATGGACAGAGAACACTCACATAAGGCAAGTCACACAATGAGGTTTTATTTCCAGCTAGCTGGGGTCCAAGTATCTGCCTGACGAAGTGGGTTTCAACAAGGACCCCGAGCACTCAAAGACCAGGGTTTATATAGCATTTTCCAATACATCCAACTCACAGTAATTTTCCATAGCTATACATTTTTCTTCTTTGTGCCACATCCTGGTGATCTGGCAAGATAAGCTTTTCAGCCAAAACATCTGATCTCTAAGATATGACCTCCCGTTTCCTGATTACTTAGTTCTTTCTTCCCCCCCGAGTCCTCCTCCCCAACATTCTGGTGCCTCAAGATTACGTAGTTTCCGCTTCCCCAAGTCACATACTCAGTGAAATGGCTTCTCGGAGTTTAAGATGGCTGTTCTCATGCTAACCTACTCTTACAATATCAATACAGAAAAGCATTGTTCATGGTGGTGTTGGATGCTAGACCTTTCCTGGTGATGCTTTCAGTGCATGTTAAGCAAAAAATCCGATTCTATATTCTGGTTTGCAGCTGATTTCTGGCATGCTATTACAATGTCAGGCACCTCAGGGGTTAAAAAGTTTTTGGTAAGCTAGACAGAAAACTTAAAATGCATGTAAAATGCATTCCAAACAATTAACTTCTGGAACACAACCCTGTAAGTTAGGGATTGTCTGTTTTTATATCCCCTTTGCCAAAGTTACTATAATTAGTAGCTTAATAGAAGTCAAAAATAATTATATTCTTATGACTCAAGAGCAGGGCAGCATCCTCTAACCCAGTGCTTAATTTTAGAGTCAATATTATTTTATTGGGCATTTCTAAAACCAGAGAGAATGAGTTAGCAAGTCATCCCATCTGGCAATGCTAATAGAGAAATTCTGCTTTTATCTTTACAATTAAAATAGCTCCATGCAGCTTCATTATCAATGTGAAAGGGGCCACAGGTGGCATATTGATTCAACCGTCTGATGTTTCAAGACTGAAATAGCAAGTAGGTTAGGTAAGAGGCACAAACAGTGCTCCTGCCCTATCTTGCAATCCTTACCATCCCAAACGGTAGCATTTGGAGGATCATGTTGTATCTAGAATGGAGCGGAAGACTGGAATATTTAGCCTCAAAAAGATCTATTAATAGTGGTGAGGAGTAAAGTTACTAAATGAAAGTAAGCTTCTTTCTGTTCTGGTCTATGCTTTCCAGCAGACATATCTAAGATGAACGATAGTAAATTTTCACAGCCCAGGAAAGGATAACAGAATTCTTCAAAAAGGAGACAGTTTTGCTTTACTACATATATTCCAAGAATGGCTATCATAAATCAAGTGCAGGTGATTCTTACATTGGGTAGAAGGTTAAAGATGGTCCAAGTCCCTTTTCCAATACTAAAACTCTGTGAGTCTATGAAAATCATAATAATTACTCTCTCTTCCCCAAGCAATATGATATCCTCAACATTGGATGCCAGTAAGAAATTCTGAGTTGATGCAAAGACCCTCGTTGGTCATACAATTATACAATCAAGTTTTAAGTGTTCTTGATGGAGCCAGCCAACCTGGACTGCCCATTTCCTTAGTTATGGAGATAGACTTTTGGAAACTAAAGTCAGTAGTAGGCAAAAATCAGTCCAAGTCATGTGGCTTTCCAACAGGGTATGATTACAAAAGAGGCCAAAATTATTGCAGCCTAGAAGGGGGAAAGTCAGCAGAATTTGTTATCCTTATAAAACATTCTTTGATCCTTCTTTCTCCACTATTACATGCACTGTTTCTTGGGTTACCTAGTGGTCAGTGAGGTCAAAATCATGTTGTGTATCTCTCATTTCCTTTGCATTGACTTTGGAGAGACTAGGAGTCAATATTGGCCATTCTTGTTTCTTTTTAGAATAGTTACTATTAAAGAAATTCAGGTTTTTCATAGCTGGGAATGAATCATTTGGCATTCTCTGATATGTAGCCATAGCTCCAACTTGATCTTTGTAAGTAATAACTTCAAGACACTGTAGTGTGGTGTGTTCATAAGCAAAGGTTTAATGGAAGTCTCTTTTTGTCCCTTATAACACTCACTAAACTTGTAATTATTTGACCAGTGTTTGCCATCCACCTGGACCACTTGTCTATCTTGTCAGAATTCCATTTCTTTACCTAGTTCAGTGTTAGCACTCAAAAAATATTGACCATAATGACCACATAGCAAGGAAATGCTTATCCACTCCCTCCAATGTTCTTCAAATGTTTCACATCACATCACACACATACACACACGGAGGTTTGTTCTGAAAATTATTTTAAAGAATACAAACAACCTGCTTTTCATTATGCAAATTGCAGAAAGTAGTACCTTTTTTTAATCCCCTTGTGCTGAGACAGCACAAAGATTCTATTTCTTTCTCTTAAACTATGACATTAATCTTCATTATTCAGTATCTCAGATAGGCATTGGGACAATTTGTAGTGGAGTAAAGACAGCATGTCTGATTTTCAAGTTTTCTTTTTAAGGTACATCAAACCATGGATGGCTTTCCAAGTAGGTAATACCACCTACTGGGGCAATGGAGACAAGCTGCCTTCCCAGTAATATAATAGGTAGGGTCTCCTGCTTCTTAAGCACTTTGAATGCCTTTCAGGCAAAATTCCTTTCTGAGTGGCAGGACAAAGGCAGTGGTGGGGTGCACTGCTTGGGAATCAGGAGCTGGGAGATGAATAGCATTAAATACTAATCTGTTCTGTTTAGCCTTAGTAAAAGCATCTTGGTTTCTATGTTTTTTTCATTAAGCAGATTTCATAAATGTCATGCATTTTTATTTCACTTGATCTTTCCTAGGCATCATTTTGTATTATTGATAGTTTGCCTATTTTACATATGTAGAAACTGGGTTCAATGATAGCTTTAGGGTAAAGGAGCTGGTTGAGGCAAAGCTGGATCTCTTTTTCAGGAGGTGATGAAGCAGCATGGTGTAGCAATCATGGGACTGAAATCACCTAATCCCAAATGTTACAGGGCAGAGTGAGGGGCACCCTAGGAATCCCAAACCTGCCTGCTTTAAATTAAGTAGGTTCTGCCAGTTGTTGCATCAAGACAAATCATACCCTAGTATATAAGACCTTCAGTCGAAAATAACTTTAATGAAATGAGTGTGCAGAAGAAACAGAAGAGAAAGAATATAATTAAAATAGTTTCCAAATGAAACACCCAAAGTTTTGTAGGGTTGGCCCAAAGCAGGGTCATGAAAGCAGAAGCCAACCCCCAAGTCTAAGGCATCTTCTAGTGGGGAACCTTAGGAAAGGGACAGAAGGGCCCAGGCAGGTCAGAAGGAAAGGAGCAAAAACAACACCCAAGTCAAGATAAAGGCTGCCATTGTCAGCCTCCCCATGGGTCTCTCAGCCTTGTCTGTCTCCTTCAAGTGTCTCCTTCCATGTGCCCCAAATCCCTGGTACAAATTCAAGGCCAAGAAACAAGTGCAGCTTCTTCACATGTCTCCCTGTCCCATGTGCCTCCTCCAAGCCTTCTTGTTCTTCCTTCCTTCTCTGTCTCTTTAGCTTCTCCCTGCGCAGCGCCACCCTTACTTAGCATGGGGCAGAGAATCTGGAACCTCCCCTCTCCTTGGGGATTACCCTTGATACAGCTCCATTTACCCTGTGTGGCCTTAGAAACAGTCTGCATTTTCTGAACTTTAGTTTTCTTAACGATGTTTTAAATGGGGCTGAAGAGGAAGAGAAAGCTAGGGGGTAGCAGCATTAATATTAGCTTTTTTTTTTTTTTAACATCAGCTATTCTGGGCAGGGGATGACAAAGGTTAAAGTGTGCTTGTACAGTCTTGGGGCAGGCAGCTGCGCGGTGGTGGCGCTCTAATAAAAGCAGCTTCCCAATGTGGGCCAAGAACACTGGACTTTGGAGTCAGCAAGGCTTAGTTCAAGACTCAGAACCGCCTGACCTTGTCTGGGCTCTTGAATCTCACTTCAGTTTCCTCATCTGTGAAATGGGAACAATGACTCGCTTCATAACACTGTCATTAGGATTAAATGAAATTAAAATGCAGAAACAGAAGCTGAAGAACAAGAATGTCTCTTTTTTACAATTGAACAAACTGATAATCAGTGCCTTAACTTATTTGGCTTCAGAGAAACCCAAAGAGCAGAGAAGTGAGTAAACCAACGTTAAGTCTTCTATTTTCTTTGGGATAAACAGATTTGGTGAGTGGAAGCTGGATGAGGAGAAACTATTCTTTTTCTTTCTCCATCCCAACATGCCTACGTGCCTCAATCCACAGAGTCTATCATAAAGATTTAAGAACATAGACACCATTGAATGCCCAAGGAGGAACTTGTACAAAATACTTTTCCTCTTCTTTTTCGATAGGGAATTCCAAAAAGTCTTAGGCGAAAGATACGACTCCTAATGGTAACACTGTTGAAAGCCCAGGTTTCCTTGATATTAGAACAAAGCCTCTTTACCCTAAGGACCAGATCTGAATGTGTGGTTTTCTGGGCCCTCTGAGATGGGACGCAATCATCCCTCAATGCTCCCTCTGCTGGTTGTCTGAAAAGCTTAACACCACAGAGCAACATGGTTCAGAAACTTGTACAGTAAACATTTCAGTCACTTGCTAGGTCACAGAAGAAAGTGTCCAAGAATAAAGAAGAATTATGGGGATTTGTGGCATCATATTGCATAATAATTTCACTCAAAAAGTTTATTTTTTTGAAAGATTTATTTATTTATGCATACAAGAGCTGGGGTACAGGCCAGAGTGGTGGGAGGTGAGAGGACTCACCAGACAGAGCCAGGAGAATAGGCAGACTGATGGAAACACACCGCCAAGGGCAGCAGCGGGCGAGGCAGGAGTGGTCTGCTACGCCATGTGGGTCCCCTCCCTGGCCAGCAGCAGGGATCGAACTTGTGCTGCAGTGACTGTGGTTTGCTTCACAGTGCGTTGCTTAACACACTGCGCCACCAGGGAGGCCCACTCAAAAAGTTTAAATCTTCCAGAAGAGGAAGAAGATATTGGTGGCGCAAAGATCATCTATTTAAAAAAGGCTGTTGGGACGGGCATTACATCATGATTAAAGGAACAGTAAATCAGGAAGAGATAACACTCATCAACATATACTCACCCAATGAAGGAGCACCAAAATATATTCAACAACTACTAACATCTTTGAAAACT
>JAGFMF010011747.1:5605360-5671631 GCA_019455555.1 Galemys pyrenaicus | reverse complement strand
AGGTGATGGTGCACTGGTGAGATGGTGATGGGGAATACATGGGGATTACAATTAATGGCAAGTATATGTAAATTTTAAAATATTTTAAAGAAAAAAAATAAAAAATAATAAAATAAAAAGAAAGCACAGTCTTTCCAAGCCACTTACTTACGTATTTACTCACTTGTGTGTTTGTCGTGGGGTCCAGACTTTCAGGAAAGTGCCAAGTTCCTTATGAGTAAAAGGAATTCTTCGTAAGTACGTTAGCACTTGTACTGTCACACAGAATGGAAGCAACAGAACCTTAAGAGTCTTCCATGCCTCAGAGAGCACATTTCAGAGACTTCGGCTCTACTGTTTTAGATTCTAAGGATTGTGGATGGTTGTGCAATGGCCACTTGGTTATGCCATATAAGAAGACCAGCCAAGCATTAAATAGGGGCCTCTGGAGAGTTTGGAAACATGAAAAGGATTTTCAAGCCAATCTCTGACAGAGAGCAGATAAATCCTTCATACAGATTTATGGGTTCTCTTGGGACAGAGTCCTCCCAGTCACCATTTCAATCACTTTACCTTACTAACAGTAACCCCCGGGGATGACTATGTGAAAGAAGATAAGAAATCTTGTAAATCTTTAAAATGTCCCTTTTGCACAGAAACAAGTGTTTGTTCTTCTTAATTAAGCTACATAACCTCAAGCCAAACAGCTGCCAGATGGTCCCTGGAGGGAAGCTTGTCCTCTGTACATGCATGCAGCACCCATATGGGGGCTAGTCAGGCCAGACCGCACAAGCCCTCAGACCCATCACTGCATGAGCATCAGCAGCTAACCTGTGATCAGGGCTTTATTTTGGGACTTCACATCCACCACTAGCCTTCCCAAATGTGACCACCACTAGCCTTCCCAAATGTGATCCTCATAACCAGGCCACGACGTGGGGAGAGCAGTGCGAACTCATTTGCTAATTCTAGGAGTTGAGCAAATAGAGTTTCCCGCACAGCCAGTGGGTGGGGACTAGAATTTGACCACACATCTTCTGCCTCCGAGTCCAGACAGAGTTGGGAAGAAATAACTGAGAATAAACTTTGCTAAACATAAGAAGAAGAATCCATTTCTCCTATTTAAACTTATTTTTTTCTTAGCAAATTTTCTTTACTGCATGTTGGTTTAATGTTTTAACAGAGATACAAAATAAGAGACATAAATCAATTTCGACATAAGAAACACATTATGGAGGCCTCCCTGGTGGCACAAGGGGTTAAGTCGCAGCACTATGAAGCTATCTGCAGCCACTGCAGTATGAGTTCGATCCCTGGCCTGAGAGGGGACCCACATGGTGCAGCAGACCTCTCCTATCTTACCTGCTGCTCCCCTCATCAGTCAGTCTGCCTGTTCTCCTCCCTACTCTGTCTCTGGTGAATCCTCTCACCCCCCTCCACCCTGCACCCCAGCTCTTGTATGCATTACAAAAAAGAGAAAAGAAACACATTATGAAAGGACTATCATTGAGTTGGTTTCCATATTCCCTCTGAGAGTAAGTGTAGGCATTTGGAGGATTCAGATTATCCTACCTAAGTTATAAGGCAGTTAGACATAGAGTGGGCCTGCTCCCTTCATGGGTGTCTTAGAAATGCATAGAAAGGCATCTTTTCCTGTTGGGCCACTTGTCTGATTGCACCCCTTATCCTGGTGACGTCGATGAAACAAGGAAATATGCTGCATGATTCCATTTATAGGAAATGTCCAGAAATGGTAGATTCACTGGGACAGAAAGCAGATTAAGGGTTGCCACATGCTATGGGGAGAGCAGGAATGGGAAATGATGGCTTCACTAAGTAAGACAGGAGCTCCTTTAAAAATGATGATAATAGACTAGAACTAGAGATGGTGGCAGTACACCATTTGGAAAGCACTAAATACCACACATCTGTATGGTACACAGTGTATCCAAGTCTTTCTTAAGTCTTTGTGAAGACTGTATCATGAAGGGAGCTCCGGCAGATTGGATTTGCATGCCCCTCTCTTGGGAGAGAGATGAGGGCACATGGCTTTTACAAAATTGGAGGCCCCATGTTTGAGTCCTGGACTCAGTGTAATGGTAAGTGTAGGTCAATATGACTAGCGGAGAGGGGAACTACATTGAAGACCTCTCATGTCACTTGAGGGCCTGTAGCCTCACCTGATTCTGGCCATGCAACAGCCACCTTTTCTGTGATTCTGACCAGCTACGTCTGGGTCAACCCCATAGAGCAGCATCCCAGCCCTGCACCACACTCTGTTTCCACCCTTGGGCTTTTCTGTAATATCTGGAACTTGTTCATCACTGATGCAAGAGAAACCTGGGAGATTGTAGGGCCAGTTTGTAACCTGGCCCATGGGGATAAGAACTGATGGATCAAAGCTTTCCTTTTCTCCCTCCCCGAGCAAGGTCTTGGATGCATGGCATCTGAGTTTTCAGATAGGCCCCTGGGATCAGCAACCCTTTGCTTCTAACAACAGCAAACTCTCCTTTCCTCCTGCTTCACTTCTCCATCCCTCCATTCTGCAATCTGGAGTCACAATCCAAACGCAGGGTCAGATAAGCCAAACTTAAAAACTAACCCTTGAAAGCTGACTATAGAGCTGAGGGAATCCAGAGGAGGCAGAGGAGGGAGCGGGATGAAGGGAATCCCATACTTACAAAATACAAACAATGATGTAAACCAACATCACCTCAATTAAAAAAATAAAGAATTCTCAAAGTTCTATGATTTCTAGAGGACCCAGGCTAAGACATCTGTGACTCTTCTCTTTCACTCAAACTCCACACAATCTGTTAGAGAATTCAGCAGCTCTGCCTTCAAAATAAATCCAGGATTCTGGCACCTCTCATGTGATTAGCAAACTCAGTGGCAGGGTGACCCTGGTAAAAGGTAATAAGTTCATGCAATTTTGGGGGGAAGGGTCAAATATTCTAATAGCTTTCTTTTAAAAGACTATTTAGGCATAGAAGAACTGGAGTTTAGGTCAGAGGTGTGGGTGGGGGGTGGTAAGAGGCATTCACAGTAGGGAGCAGAACAGGTGGATCTACTGAAATACACTGCTGAGGGGAGCAGCGGGCGAGGCAGGAGAGGTCTGCTGTGCCATGTGGGTACCCTCACTGGTCAGGGATCGAACTGAGGCTGTAGGGATGAGAATGCTGAGACTGCAACCCTAAGCCACCAGGAAGGCCCTTTAATAACTTCATATCTCATTCAGAAAATAAGTGTATCTAGAGTTGACCCCTAAACAGCACAGATTTGAGTTGCACAGATCCACTCACATGCAGGTTTGTTTCTGTAGGTTCCTCACTCACAGATCACCAACAATAGACAACTCTTGGTGGGATCATGAATGTGGAACACAAGGAGACAGGGGACCAACTATAAGGGATTTCAGCATTGGTGGATTTAAGTACAGAGTAGGGTTCTTGACAGCATTGCCCTGAAGATATAAGGGACAACTGTGGTTAAGTCTGAGGGAGTCAAAAATTATATGTAGATTTTCAACAGTTCTGGGGTCAACACTCTTACCCCCAGAGTTGTTCAAGTAATATCTATATCTGTACCTATATATCTCTATCTTCCCTCCATTATACTTATCTGATTTATATTAATCTGACATTGTTTTATTTATTAATTGATGTCATTTCTCTCTGCTAGAATAGAGTATCAAGAAAGTCTAATGCTTAGACTAGTATTAGCATGTAATAGGTTATCAACAAATATTTGTTGATGGAAGGAAGGAAGGAAGGAAGGAAGGAAGGAAGGAAGGAAGGAAGGAAGGAAGGAAGGAAGGAAGGAAGGAAGGAAGGAAGGAAGGAAGGAAGGAAGGAAGGAAGGAAGGAAGGAAGGAAGGAAGGAAGGAAGGAAGGAAGGAAGGAAGGAAGGAAGGAAGGAAGGAAGGAAGGAGGCAGGGAGGGAGGCAAGGAGGGAAGGGGAGGGGGAAGGAGGCAAGAAGGGAGGGGGAGAGGGAAGGAGGGAAAAGGGGGGGGATAGAGGAAAGCCAGCACAATACAATGTCACCAACCAAAGGTAGATTTCTGGTGATTTCAAGCCTGTAGGGCATGACCGTGAACCCAGGAACAACAGGAAAGAGTTGGAGAAGGAAATAAGCTGTGACAAAACTTATCAACAGCCCTCCTGTGACAATCCACATTTATGGCCCCATTAGATCTTATTTATTCTCATGTATAGCAACATTCCCTAAAGTTAGCCTTCTAGTTTCCCAGCTCACAAAAAGGTTGAAATAACAAAATATAACGTTACAACTCCTGGCAATGAGAATAGACATATTCTGTCTCCTCTCCCGACTTCAGTAATTATGAAAATGCTTGGGTGTGGGTGAAATTAAGATAAATGCCATATATGATATTATATAAATACAGAAATCATTTTTCTGAATAAAACATTGTTCACAGATTGTTCTTTCCAGGTGCAAAAAACTGTGGGAGTTTAGTTAAGGAGAAAAATTTGAATTTCTGGAATATTCTGAGATATTTTAAAGTATTTTCAATTTTTCTGTGGCAGAATAATCCAGAGCATATTTAAATGTCACGACACATAAGAAAGCATCATTACAAAGCATGTCTGCTTTGTAATTCAAAGGACAGGATTTGTTTTGAAAACTTTGGAACATCCTAAACGTTTTTAAGGATTTGTACAGAAATGAAGCGAAGAAGAGTATGACATCTAAATTGAATGCTTTAAAAATCTAATTTGTAGTACTGAACAAACAGAATCATTCTGTCCACAATTAAAATTCCTACAACTATTTTCAATTATAGTAATGAAAGGCAGAAAAATATTTTAGCATACTGATAAGTGTCAGTGAAAGCAGAATAGGGCTAACATATATGATTTATTGTCAGATATGAGGCATTAGATGATTTTAAAATCTGTTTTTAATCTATTGCCTTGAAAAACAGTCATGTTTAGTGAATGTCTCTGTGAGGCCTATTCAAGTGACAGGCTTAGCATGAGGCAAGGAAACAAATTCAGGAAAGAAACCATGACATTCAAAAGTCAAGTGTTTTTGCCTATATTTTTCAATATATGCTTTAGCATTCTTTATAATGAAATAAAAAGGCTGCATCATAGTTAATATCAAATGTACACAAAAATGCCAAATTTCCTCAAAAGGGAATTTCTTAATGTGGAAGAAGGTTAAGGATACCATTGAAAATCTGAGGAAATATGGGCCTCCCTGGTGGCGCAATGGGTTAAGCAATGTACTATGAAGCAAACTGCAGCCACTGTAGCACGAGTTCGATGCCTGCCGCAGGCCAGGGAAGGGACCCACATGGCATAGCAGACCTCTCCTGCCTTGCCCACTGCTCTCCTCAGCAGTGTGTTTCAGTCTGCCTGTTCTGCTCTGTCTCTGTCTGGTGAATCCTCTCACCTCCTGCAACTCTGGCCTATAACCCAGCTCTTGTATGCCTAAATAAATAAATCTTTAAAAAAAAAAGAAAATCTGAGGAAATTTATAGACTGAGCAATGTACTACTGTACATAAATCTTCACATAATCCCACAGCCCCAGCAGGATAATCATAGACCCTTTAGCAAACCCATGAACTTTGCTTAATAGATCTTTATCTTGAATGATGACAAACATACTTTATACAACTAGGAAACAGTAAAATAATCAAATTAGGTGTCAAGAATTAAAAAAACTATTTTCTTTTTAAAAGATTTTATTTATTTATGCATACAAGAGCTGGAGTGAGAGGATTCACCAGAGACAGAGTGGGGAACATAACAGGCAGATTGACGGACATACACTGCTGAGGGGAGCAGCGGGTGAGGCAGAAGAGGTCTGCTGAGCCATGTGGGTCCCCTCCCTGGCTGGGGATCGAACTTACCTTGCAGTGCCTATGGAAGCCCCACAGTGCAGTGCACGAAGAGGCCCCCCACCAAAAAAAACCAAACAACTTTCATTAGTTTTCTGATAAATTCAGATAAAATTAACACATTTAACAACACATTTTAAGTGTCATGAATTGATTTTCTATCTAATACTCTGTCAGACTGAGACCCCAGGAGAGCCAGGGTTTGACACATAGATGAACTGACTAGATTTTCTAGAACCAGGTGACTGAGAACAGGACTGAATGGGCTTGGTCTCCATAGAAGTGGTCTGGCTGAGCCTGGATCCCTCTGCTCACACCGTCCTGCCTTCCAACTGTTTTGTGGCTCTTCCTCTAATGCCTGGTGTCCTGTGCCCCAAGGCACTACCTTGGCTTAAGTTGCCAGGATATTCCAGTATAGACTTTATCCTGAAGCATCAAAAAATTCTCTAGGAAAGCATATACAAAGATGTGTGAAAAACAGTAGCATGAGGAAAAGAATTAAATATTTTTATTCTTTTCTTAAGAGTTAAAAAAATTAAACCAGAGAATTCAAAAGGATGTCCTGCTGCTCTGAGATGCTTCTAGAAATCCTGGACCTGTGCTACTTGCCTCCTTCTTAGGTGTGCTAAGCTGGAAGCCATGTAGTGACCAGAGGACTGGTTGGTCTTGCTTCCTGCCCCACCAGATAAACACTCATTTCTTTTCCTGCCCAGCCAGACAACTCTTGCATTGTCCCTCCTTGTTTAACAAGTTTGTCTTCTTGCATTCTAAGGAAAAGAAAGAACACCCCTAAGAAGATAATATGGGAGGGGGCCCTCCCTGCTGGCACAGGGGCTAAAGTCTCAGCGCTATCAAGCTATCTCCAGACACTGGGCCTGAGTTCCATCTCCAGCCAGGGAGCCGAGCCACATGGTGCAGCAGACTTTGGCTGTCTCCCCTCCTTCTCCCCTCAGCAGTGTATTTCAGTAGATTTGACTGTTCTGCTCCCCACTCTGTCTCTGGTGAGTCCTCTCACCAGCCCCCACTCTACAACTCTGGCCTAGACCCTAATTCTTGTATGCATAAATAAATTAAATCTTTAAAAAAGGTGTTAAATCTACTAGCAAACAAATGTAAAATACACAATAAAATAAAAGTAATTATTTTAAAGAAGAGCAGGGGCCTCCCTGGTGGCGCAGTGGGTTGAGCGCAGCACTGTGAAGCATCCATGGTACTGCAGCACGAGTTTGATCTCTGTTTGATCCCCAACCAGGGAGGGGACCCACATGGCACAACAGACCTCTCCTGCCTCTCCGGCTGCTCTCCTCAGCAGTATAGTTCTTTAGATCTGCCTGCTCTGTTCTCCACTCTGTCTCTGGTGACTCTTCTCACCTCCTACGCCTCTGGCCTATACCTCAGTTCTTGTATGTATAAATAAATAAACCTTTTTTTTTAAAAAAAAAAAAAGAGCAGGATGGTGGTCTTTCAGACATGTGTCTGTGGCTTTTCTCCATTTGTCCACAAATTAAGCTATTTTCCTTCTCTTCAAACTCTGTTTCCTCTTATTGGGTGAGGGAGACTGAGGCCGGCGTTTGGTCTCAGAAGTTTAGGAGGCCTGGGTGGAGTTCTTTTCTTGGACATGGCTGTTCAAAGCAGCATTGCTAACAGGGTGTTAGTAACATGAGCACAGGGCCAGACAAGCAGCAAGAGAGGTGGAAACCATCAGCTGTCCTCTCGGCATCTCCCTGAAAGCCAGGAAGATGGAAGATGAGGAAATGAAGGGAGAATTCTATCTACTGTATAAGAGCAATAAAACTCCAGCACTTGGTAAAAGAATTTGAAAGAAGATTCCAATGGAATGACATTGACCTGCCTCCTGAGACCTTCATTCCTACATGTGTTCATCTAGTCAACAAGTATCTGCTGAAGTTATCTGCCAGACTCTTTCTGAGCACGTGGGATACAAAGCTGAACAAGACACACAAAAGCAGCACAGAAGCCTTGCCTTTGTAAAGATTATCTTCTTATGTGGAAAGAGATAAAGCAGAAACCTAAAAACAAGCAAACTATCTAGTCTATGTGAAGGTAACAAGTGCTATGGATTTTAAAAATAATAATGAAAATGAAGTCGTTTTCAGAGTTCTTGAGGTTCTTGTGTTCACGCTGGGAAAGCTTTCACTAAAGCTTCCTTTTCAGCAACAGGCAGCAAGTTTCTCCACAACACAGAGACATTAGTTATGTCCAAAAGGCTAGTTTATTATAAAATGGAGAGAAGAAGAAAGGACACTTCATGGACACAAGGAGGTAGAAAGGGCTGCCCTGAGAGGGACAGGTTTGCTGAGAGAGGCCTGCATGGTCGCAGGTGGGTGGCCTTGAAGAAAACTGCCTCTGCTGGGGGAGGCCAGTGAAGAGAAGCCCTAGCGTGGTACAGGTCATGGGCAGGCAGGAAGCAGAGGAAGTTGGCAAAAAGAAGCACCAGCCTAGTCACAGGTGGGCAGAAGGGCTGCTTACTCAGGCCAGTGCAGAGACTGCACTGATACAGTCTTCTTCTCTTTAGGTGGGGCTTATTCCTCTGTGGAGTGGCCTGTTTGCTGCTGACTTTGGATAACTATGTAGAATTCAAAAGGGACCTGAGATTCTACAGTGGCCCTCAATCTCTATATCTTTACCTCTGGTCAGTGCCCTATGACACAAACAGCTTCTAACACTTTGTGTGGATCTATGACTTGGTGCCTCAGGATTTTTAGTTCCTTATAGCTGGTTTAAGGACTATGTTAGTCACTTCTACCCCCACTTCTAGCTCCTGGCATTGTGTGAGCCAGGTTTTTATTCTTGTGGTGACTCCTTTCAATTTTTCTATCCTCATCCTCCATCAAATGCAAGTGTGCTTGGTTTTAAATAGTGATTAAGAAAGCTGTACTGATAAGGTCACATCTGAATGGAAATTTGAAGGCAACAAGAGAAAAATAATGTGAGACATGGAGAAAGAATCTATCACGTAGTATGACACATCTGAGGCTAATGGGATGTGCCGGGTGACAGACCAGTAGGTTAAGAGGATGTAGTGTATGTACACAGTGGATGCTACTCCACTCTAAAAAGAGGTGAAATCTTACCACTTACGGCGACATGCATGGAACTGGCGGGGATTATGTGAAGCAAAATAAGCCAGAAGGAGAAAAACAATACTGAGTGATCTCACTTATTTGGAATACAGAGAAACAAAACAAAGAAATACACAAAATTAAACTAAAACAAACCCTGGAAATCTGACTATATCATTGAGGCTACCAGAAAGGGAGGGAAAGGTTGGGGAGCAAAATGTGGAGAGTCCCAGCAGACTGTGGGTGCCACTGCGGTGCATGTGGTAACAAACATCTGAAGGCTGTGATCCTATACTTCTAAAGTATATATGTTATTGTAAGCCAATGTCATCTCAATTAAATATACATATAAAGACACTGCCCAGGCTTAATTGCTTCTTTAGGTCTTCACTTCCCTATGAAAATTCCCAAGTCACATAACACTTTTTTATTAAATAAATCTGTATACTTTTCTCTTGTTAATCTGTTTGTTTGTTTTGTTACAGGAGCCTCAAGAACTTGATGGTAGGGGGAGTGTTACTTTTTCCTCTGAGCATTCTCAAAAGCATATCTAGGAAAGAGTAGAAAGGGACATTCAGCCACAATGTCACTCTGGAAGGAATTGTAGAACCACTTCACTCTCCTGCCCCTATAGAGAACATGGGGATGGCTAAGAACTTTGGAGTCCAGGCAGTTACAAAGTTTAAATGAATGGATTTTAAAGAATTTTCTAAGCATTTGGAAAGTTCCATCAACTCTCTATATGCTTTTATTTATTTGAAAATTAATTCACTTAATTAAGATTTAATTCATCTAATCATTAATAATTAAGAATTAGTTCATTTAATTAATTAAATGAGAGTTCAATTAATTTAATTCATAGAGAATTCACTTTGTCTATGTGCTCACATTCATTAAGTTATTTTATTAAAATATTAAGATATTATAAAATGAGTAAAACTTTCTTAAAGCAATTATTGCAATTAATTAGTTCTACAAATAGAATAAAATAATAAACATATAGAAACACCAAAAAAGAACTAGGCTTTATATTTGTTGCTTGAATGAATAAAATAATGAATTTTAAAACAGATTACTGCCCAATAAGTCATCTTTGGGCACAGCAGTTACCCCCCACAAATGTCAGACTTGACCTTGACTAGCACTGTGTTATGAGTAAAGCAGTAACATGTTTTGCTACCCAGCAATATTTTTGTCCCTAGTGGACAAGATGGAGGTGAAGGGTAGAAAAGTTGGAAAGGAGGCACCACAGGATCAGAAACCTGGCTCAGGCAATGCTGGGAGCTGGAGGTGGGGGGAGAAGTGATTGGCATCATCTTTAAAGCAGCTATAGAAGTGAAAAATCTTTAGGCACCAACTTCTAGAGCAAGCATCAGATGCTACGACAGTATCAGGAGGTGCAGACCAGAAGAAGAGGATATGGAGACTGAGGGGCACTAGAGACTCTGGCTCTTTTTAAATTCTGCATAGTTATTCAAAATTAACAAAAGTTAGCAACTTTACAAAGGAATGAGTCCCTCCCAAAGAAAAAACTCCATCAGTGCAATTTCTGTACTGGCCAGGTGCAGCAGCCCTCCTGCCCACCTGTGCCAATGCAGGTGCTCCTCGCTGCCAACCTTCTCCTTTTGCAGGTAGCAATTGTTCTGCCCCCTGTGACTGTGACCCTGTCTCTTCACTGACCTCCCTTTGCAAAGCCCAGAGGTAGCTCCTCCCAGGGCCACTGGCCTGTGGCCATGCAGGCCTCTCCTATGGCAAACCTGTCCCTTTCAGGGGCAGCTCTTTCTGCCTGCTCGTGTCCTGCAAGCATCCTTTACTCTTCTTTCCCTTTATAATAAACCTGTCCTTTTGGGATATAACTCATGCCTATGTCTGTGGAGAAACTCACCTAAGAAACTCACTGGTGCTGCTGAAAGGGGAACTCTGGTGAAACTTCCCCACAGTTAACCCAAGGACCTTACGTTCCGAACCCAACGTCACCAAAAATGACTTTTTTAGTTTAGAAATTTTCAAAGCACTTTAGATAAGTAGTTTCCTCTCCTGGAACCTTACTTTCCCACATTCCACCCTCTGTACTTCCTTACTTCCTGACTCCAACCAGTTCAGGTTTTAGTTCAAAATCTCCCCTGAGGCCTGTTTAAGTCCTCCCCATCCTTATCCATTAACACAATTATAAGTAAGTTTATGACATTAGTTGATTAAGATTCAGTTTCCACACTAGTCTGGGAGATCCATGAGGTCAGGCAGGTGTTGGTGTTATTCTTCATCAAACCCAGAGCTTTGCACAGTGTGTGGAGTAGAGCCAGTGCTCAGTGCGCATGTGCAGAAATAAGGCTGACGAGTAATGTTGAGGGCATTGGCCCCTTTTTGGAGGAACATCTCTAGATTGTGTGTGACCTTAGACGGATCCAGTTCCACATCTCCCACAACAGACATCAAAGGTGGGAGAGGAAAGGGAGCTTCTTTCTCTCCTGCCCCCACCCCACAGCTGGAGCTCAGAGGCTGACTTGTGCCAGACATCCAGATGTGCCCATACAGGGCATTGCTCTCGGGCTGGAGTCTGAGAGGCAGGGACAGTTGGGAAATTTTTGAAGGCAGCACACAGCCCAGTAGCTGCAGAACTGGCTGCCAGCACCAGAGATGTGCAGTCGCTGTGGCTATGGCCACTTGGAGCTTCTCGAACCACATGGTTGTTCATGACTTCCACTGCCTGCTGTGGGTTCTGGGTCCTTTCAAAGCCTGGTTCTGCAGACAAGGATTCTGTGAATTATATGTTATTCTGTCAAAAAAATTTCTTTCCTTCTTAAACTACAACAGAGTGGGTTTTTGTTCCCATCAAAACCCTTGACTCATACACATGGAATAAAAGAATAAATCGTGGCATCTGGAAGCAAGAAGTGAGGCCACCTTCATAGGACACGAGGTCTGGCTGAGTTTGGGTGAGGTGTAGGTGCTGACGCACAAGGCGTCTCTCCAGATGGGGAGCCAAATGTCATCTGGGATGGGACCACCGACCGTGACTAAAACAACCATGAAATGTGGACTAAGCCCACATTCCTCTGCGTGTGGAACAGGCACGACTTAGAATGCATGAGATTATTTCAGGTGGATTACCCACTGGGCCTCAAATAACATTGGGTTTCACAGTGAGGAAGTGATTTCTCCCCATTGTCTTTCAATTCTTCTGAAACCACCAAGGACACTGACTTGGGTGGACATCTGTGCTTCTCTCTCACACACTTATTATCATTCCTTTTGTCAAAGAAGAAGCAGCCTCAGGCTCAGGGTATTCACAGACAGTAGTCTTGAGTTGGAATATACCTTTGTGTTCACTATGCTTAGTTTCCCATTGTCGCCAACTTGTAGCAAATTATTCTCATTTTCTATTTATAGTCATGATATAAACTGTCTTAATAGATTGCTTTCAGTTAAAGGAGTCAACTTTGGCATAAGGGGTTAAGACTCAGCATTATGAAGCTATCAGCAGCCACTGTGGCATGAGTTCGATCCCCAGCCAGGAAGTCTACCCTCCAACACTAAGAAGGGCGCAGGTGGAGAAAGAGATACAGAATCAGTGTTTTAATGACCCACATGGCACAGCAGACCTCTGTGTATGTCGCCTACTGCTCCCCTCAGCAGAGTATTTCTACCTGCTCCTCACTCTGTCTCTGGTGAATCCTCTCACCCCACCCCCTTACCCTACAACTCTGGCCTACACTCCAGCTCTTAAGTGCAGAAGTAAATAAATCTTAAAAAAAAATTAATGCGTCAACTTAAAGATAGTGAGTAAAAGCGCAAGTGCATCACATGAGGCAAAAATTCTACAGGTGTCTGTCTATGGTTTAGAAAACTCAGGGAGAGCCCATTCGTAAGTCACAGACACAGAGTGCAAATGATTGCGATGGGAAGAAAAACCCTGAAAAATGGGGGCCTTCCTGGTGGCACAGTGGTTTGAGCAGCGCACTATGAAGTGGACCACAGCCACTGCAGCACGAGTTCGATCCCTGCCTCCGGATCGAACACATGGCGAGGCAGACCTCTCCTGCCTTGCCCACTGCTCCCCTCGGCAGTGTACTTCCATTGATCTGCCTGTTCTGCTCCCTGCTCTCTGTGGTGAATCCTCTCACCTCCCACACCTCTGGCCTGTACCCCAGTGTTTGTATGCATAAATAAATACATCTTAAAAAAGAAAAAGAAAAACCCTGAAAACATCAGCTGTAGCATCTCCTTCAGAAACATTTCTCAACATTTCTCAGAAACATGTTCAAGAAACTACCCATTACTCTACTGTGGCCCTAGATCCCAGGAGGTGGGGGTTGGAGGGGTGGGAGGTGCTGATTATCACCTTCATGAAACTGACAGGTCAAAAAAACAAGGCAGGGATGGCCTCACTTTATTGAGAAAAAAACCCACCCTGTAGGAAAAATACCATTAAACTTTCTCCATCTCTTAGTCAGAAAAGGGAGGTCCACTAGGGTGTTCTGGCACACAAAGCGTCTAAATGGCAGCTTTCTGGATGAGAATTATGGGTCATTCTTGACATCTTTTGTTCGGAAATAATGTGATATACAATTATATACCCAAATTTCAGAAAGAGCACAAGGGACTGAGGTGATGGTGCACTGGTGAAATGGTGGTGGGAAATCCATGGGGGACCACAAATGATGTCAAATATATATAAGTAAAGGGAAAAAAAAACCGCAAAAATTATATGCCCAAATTTAAATGCTCAGTTGTTTTCTGCTTTATTTCCTTAGATCAATCATTTTCAATTGGGAGGAGTAAGTTTTACTTACTATCTGTATATCAAAGATTGTAAGGCATTTCATTGGCAGGAATGGGCTACAGTTCCCCCTCACCTGCACACAGGAGAGCTACTGTTATCATGAGAGTGAATCATGCTCCTCCCCCCCCCCCCACCCAAGAAAGGTGCAGGTGGGGAAAGAGATACAGAATCAGTGTTTCAATGAGCCACAACAGTAGAATGCTCTGTTCTGCCCCCACCACATGGCAGGTATATGGGGAGTGCAGAAGGGGCCATCTGTGTCCCTTTTCAGCACCATTACTATGGACAGAAGATAAAGTTTGGGAAGAACTGCTCCCAGCAGCATAATAATCTGTAAAATGAATAGGCAGTGGTTTACACAGTGTCTTGTTTCAGAAAGTGGTTACCACTGAGAACAGGTTTTTAGTGACAAAGATCTCGTTTGTTTTAGCTGATAATTTCTCCCCTAATTTAAATATTAGTCTTTCTTTTCTCTCTTCCTCCCAACCCCTTTCTTCCTTCTGTTCTTCCTTCTTTCCTTTGAATGTCTTTTCTCCCTGATCTCCTGTTTTTTGAATTCTGGCTTACATCTCAGATCAGATGCACAGTGGCTAGCTAATGGCTCTCTCTCTCAGGTCAAAAGCCCCTAAGGCTACTGTGGTTTATTGGACATCACCAGTTTTCAAATGTCTTTCTCTAAAGCCTCATGACCCTCTAGGGAGGAGCGGACAAGTATCTGTGAGCAGTGGTTTCAGGGTACAGTTCTATGCAATCTCATATCCTGGCAATGCCAGGTACAGGCTGTGTGACACTGAATGATTGACTTTGCATTTTGTACCTTAGTTTCCTCATCTATCAAATGAGAGTGATAAGATCATTTATTGGTATTTTGAGAGAATTCAGTGGGTTGTTACCGATGCTTACGGTTGTATAAATTAGCATGCCATTTACTTTTCATTAACATTTGCTTCCCTCTTTCAGAATAACCACCCCCTTCAGAACTGAAGTTCTGTGAGTTCCCTCAGACTCACTGACTACACAGATATAACAAAGCACCTGGCTGAGCCCTGTCTTTCACCTGGAAAGCAACAGGGTGCTCCCAAATGAATGTTCTCACCTAAGGGTGCAGTGCAGTGAGGGGGAGATGTGAGGAGACCACAGATTCCCCTTGATTGTTCCCCAGCATTACCCTTTCTCCCCAACATTGGCGGTGTCAAACAGGAGGGCTGCAAGTTTCCTGCCACCACAGAACCACATTTCTCTCATGACCTTGGATTCTGCCATCTTTAAGGATGTCCCTGAAGAAGTGATGCTTCTGGTCTTTTTTCCCACCATGCAATGAGTTAAATAAATATGCTGTGAGATTTGCATATTTATTTAACAAGATTTTTTTTTTTTTTTGAGCACCAGAGTAGTTCTAGACTCTGTGCTGGGTGCAAGTCTCTGGAATAAATGACAGTCTCTGTGTAAGAGGGGTCATGTCCTGCACACAAGGAAAATCAGCAAGTTACAGACAAATGTGCTGTGGATAAGGGTTAGAATAGGCCTCACTCGCAGTAATGGGGTAGTTCATCCAGTCTAGGGGCCGTGAAGGAACTGACCCCTTGTTTGAATCTTAGGCATTGGCAGATGAAGAAAGGCGAAAAGTGCTGTGGGTCAAAGGCAGAGCCTGTGGCAGAGAAAGTAGAGGACTTTGGGGAAAGTGCCAGAAGTTCTGTTCAGGAGGAGCGGAAAAATTTCAGGAGGGGCCCTAAGGTTTGAGAGAAACAATCAGCTACTCTTGAAAGATTTTGTAGGTTGTACCAAAGAGTCTCATCCCAGAGGCTACAGCAAGTCTAAGTAGGTATTTTTTTCTCTTTTTCTTTATTTATATATATTTGACATCAATTGTGGTCCCCATGGATTTCCCACCACCATTTCACCAGTGCACCATCACCTCAGTCCCTTGTGCTCTTTCTGCCCTCTTCCCATGCACTCCTAGGAGGAATATAAGGGAACCAAATAAGGGACCAAGAAAAGAATAATAACAATAACAATAATAATAATAAACCACAACACAACAAAAACAAAAAGACAAGGACAAATCAGAAACACTTTGTGTGTGTGGAGGGGGAGGGAATGGGATAAGTAGGGGTTTAATTAAGAGGATAAGGGTGCATTTTATTCTTTGGAGGCAGACAGAAGAAAGAAGCTCTACCTGGTGTTTATTGCACCTGACGAAGTTACGTCAGGGCATGAAAATGCTCACCTCTGCTTACACCTATATTTGCTGTGCCTCTGAGCTAAATTCTTAAGAAAATCTCGAAGTACAAATTCACCATAGACTTTCACCAGTCTATGTTCTCTTTAATAACCTGCTTGTCTTCACCTTCACTGTGTTTACCTATGTTGTTTTACTGTTATTTCTTTCTGTTCTGTATTTACCTACTCAAGAATCCCTTTTTTCCCTTGACTTTATTTGCAATTATCTTTTCAATGGTCATTGATGTAAATGTTTTTTAAGCAACAAACATATAAAACTTACATAACATTACATTTCTAATTTGGTAACATTTAACATACAGACAAAATATATTTTATGACATTTCATCTCTTTATAACTCTACAATGCCCATCTCAAAAGCATTATGTTGGTGGATAGTTCACATTTGAGAAAGTAACATGAGATACTTAGAAGTTACCACTATACTTCCTATGAAGGATACACACACACATACGTGGCATATACACACATATGTAGCAAGTCTCTGATTACATTTTTGTTAATTATCTGATGAATCAGTGTATCTAGTAAATCATTTCCCATCTACAAAGATGAAAAGGAGAAATACATTTTTGTGTGAATTTTCACTACCTAAAATAATATCCAAAAGGTCAATTCCTGAGTTACCTTTAGTCTTATTAATATCTGAAGTGAAACTAAAATTCAGCCAGGCTAGGAGGAGGCAAAATAAAGAACAACTTACTTTCATCTTGTACCAAGGTTTTGTTACCTTTTCCTGTGTTATGAAAAACTCAGGTGTCAGAATCCCAAGTCGGGCAATTGAATTTTTACACCCCCCACACCCCTTTTGCCCACTTAAGAAAAACTCGGTGTCAGAGTCCCAAGTCGGACAGTTGACTTTTTACCACACACACTCACACACACACACACACACACACTCACACGCCCATTTCCAAGTTACTTTTGCGCAAGTCCCGCCACATTTCTGCAAACCCTTGGCTTCTTTGTCCTACCCGCCTCTCCCCCAGGTACTCACAGGGTCTGCGTGCTTGGGGGTAGGCTGGGGATGCGATGGATGTCTTTGCAGGTGACTCTGAAGTCATCCTCCTGGTGGCACTCGCAGGGCGGAGAAGGACACCCTGCCCACCCCAGGCTTCGATGCAGGGCGAGAAGCAGCGCCAGCGGCAGCAGGGGCGACCTCATTTTCCACAGGTCCTCAAGTCTATTTCTTCATTCTCTTCTACAGTCTCATTCTCAGTTCTTAGCGCTTCGGGCTCCTGAAGCAGGAGAGCAGGAGGGGTGTGTGTTTGGGGCGGGGGTGGGGGGTGGGGGGCGGGCGCTCTGCTCTCTGCGAGGTTGTGACTTCAGCACCAAAGAGGAGGCTGGAGAGGGAAAGAAGAGCTCTTAAGTGCTCCGTTTCCCCAGGCAACTCTCCACCCAAACAAGCCTACTTGCTTCACATTCTTTACCCTGAATCACACAGCCTGCTTCTTCTGTTCCCTCAAGTTTAACACCGGGCCAGGTGGTTCCTCCCGCTTTCCAACCTGTTCTGTGCGCGTCTCCCATGAGTTCTCGTCAAAGTCTAGTGTAGTCGCCCCCTCTCTGCCTTGTCCCTAAATCCAATGGTCCACCTTTTTTTAGGAGGCGGGTCGCCTCCTAAAAGCGCCGCCTGCAGGGATGCACCGCACGCACACTCCATTCAAAGTGCCCCCGGAATGCGCTGTCTCGGGCCGACACCTCGATATCCAACAGAATTTCAGTTCTGGCTCAGGAAGCCGCTGCTGAGTGTCGAAAGGGATCACGCGTCGCTGACCAGCCCTGTACCCCTAGGAGTGTTCCCCAATTTTAGCGCAAATCCAGACCGCTGCCCGCGACCCGGCACCCTGGAGCCGAACGCCCCTCCAGGAGCCACCTGGCGGCGAGGGGCTGTCACTGCAGCGGGCGGACGCAGCCAGGCGGGTGGGGAACCGGGCTATGGGGCCATCTTCTGGGAAGAACTGGGAATCGCAGCAAGAGTTCTGGTGCCCGGAATGGAATGCCATTCAGTTCTGCCACGGGAACTAGAAGCTAGCCTGTCAGTTCTGGGTTGTGTCCTATAAAGACACCAGTGATTGGATTATGGCCCATCTTACTCTCATATGACCTAGGTTTTAACTGGAATATTTGCAAAGACCCTATTTCCAAATAAGGTCATATTCATAGATACTGGGTGTTAAAGCATCAAGATATCTTTTGTGGGGTGACACACAGTTTGACCACAGGGATGTTTGTGTTTGATAATTGTAATATCTTTGTCATTTTCTTAAAATGGTCTGTATTTTTCTTCTATGCACACTTGATAAACTTGGGTAGATGGAAGACAAAGTTCATCATTTTGGGTGTTGGATTATTTACTTTCACATATTCTTTTTTTTTTAATCTTCATTTTATTTTTGTTTTTTTAAGGGATTTTCTTTCTTTTCTTTTTTAAGATTTTATTTGTTTATCTTTGCGTAGAAGAGCTAGTGTATAAGCCAAAGTTTCATGGGTGAGAGGATTCACCAGAGACAGAGTGGGATGCAGAGCAGGTGAATTTACTGAAAAACACTGCTTAGGGGGAGCAGCCGGTGAGACGGGAGAGGTCTGCTGCGCCATATGTGGCTTACTTAGCTCCCTGGGCTGGGAGCTAACTAAGGCCATAGCAATGATAGCGCTGAAACTTAACCCCTAGGCCGCGGGGGAGGCTGCCACATAAATATTCTTGAGATGTTATTGGATGAGGTTATATTACATGGAAACTGTTTGATAATTTTAGAGCTTGCTTTCAGTATTCAATAGGTGGGATTAAAGTAACATTTAATCCTGTGCTAATTATTCCCCGCTCCTGAGATGAGACTCTTCTGAGTATCCCATGTAATGCACTGTGAATTATGAGGTGTTTCAGTCTGGTAGGTGGGAGTAGTCACTATTCTGTTTTGTGTGAGCTGTAGGCTCTTTCCTCTGTTACTTCTTTTTTTATCTTCCAGTCTTCACATGCAAGTGATGATTCCTACACTGTCCATCGAGACCCTTCATAGTTTTCTTGTTTTCTCTCTGTAACTCTCCTCTCTCCAGTAGTTTGTCCTGTAAAATGTGTTGCCTTTGTCTTTCCAGACGCTCAGGTCTGACTTCTTGATTCAGACATTGCTGTGTTCTGAATTGGCTTCCTTCTCCTTGTCCAATGGATTGGAAATTCCCTCAAAACAATACATTGTGGCAATCATAAGGCTGATTTATTTAGTGTTTTCTGTCTTACAGGTAACAGTGTTCTTCATTGTCTAGTGTCTACACTATTGAAAATCATTGCTTTATGTATCTTGCTGGGTTTTTCTGTTTGATTCTGGTGGGAGGGTTAATTTGGGTCTCTTCTGCTGTGAACAGCAGTGGTATGCTGAAATCTGTAACATTTTAAACACTATTCAGACAGCATGACATTGGTTTTATGGCCATCATAAGGTAGTTAAAAAAATCTACCAGTTTCAATGTAGTAAATTGGAACAAGCCTTTAGGATAATCATGTTCTAATAGCCCACTGAACAACTTGCTATGATAATCAATAAGGCAATTTTCTTCCCTAGGAGTAAATTTGAAACTGGGGCAAATAAACATACAAGAAGAGAAGATGAACCAGTTTGAGTAAAGGGGAATGTATCTGTTCTTAGATCACCAAACACACACAAAAGAGCTTTTAGGGACCTCCCTGGTGGCTTAGGGGTTAAATTTCAGTGCTTTTGCTGCTATGGCCTGAGTTCAATCACCAGCCCCGGGCCACTTCTCCTGTCTTGCTTGCTGCTCTCCTCAGCAGCCAGCATAATTCAGCTTCTGTTTCTTATGAATCCTTTCACCTCTCCTCCCCTACACCGCCCCCCCCCCCCAACACACACACAGCCCAGTTCTTCTACACAAAAATAAATAAGTAAAAATTTAAAAACAAAGAAACAGGCAAAAAAATTCTCTCTGACATGGAAGTTTTGATGCTCAGTGAGGCATTGCTGCTGGATTAAGGCTTTTCCATATTCATTACCTTCAACAAATTTCTCTATTATGAAAATGCTCAAGCAAAGTGAGATTTGATTTGTGATTGAAAATATTCCCACACATCTTACAGACAAGTGGGATTTCTCTACTACTATTTCTTTGCTGTCTGAGGTGTGACATCTGAATGGAAGCTCTTGCCTAGTCACAAGATTTATCTCCAAGATGAACTTTTTGATGACTAAAAATTCACTTTTGACTGAAGTTATTTTCACATTTCTTAACATTTGTAGGGCTTCTCTGTGTATGACTTTTCAAATGTAGAAAAAGGCTTAAGATTCAAAAGAAAACTTTATCTTACTAGGCACATTCAAAGTTTTTTTCTATAAGTATAAATTTTCTAATACTTAATGACGTTTTGTTACATTTACTGGTTTCTCTCCAGTATGATTTTTCTCTTTCTGCTTAATGAAATTTGTCATCTAGCTAATGACTTTCCCACAGTCCTTAAATGCACAGGGCTTCTCTCCAATCTGACTTCTGCATTTAATGTGGTGTGCTATGTGAGGGCCTACACTCAGGAAATTCATTGTTTCTCTCCGGTATTATATAATACTTTGGTATCAGATCAGTTGGAGATAAATATTTTTTTAACTGAGGATATTTCCACACTGATTTACACCTGTGGAGGATTATTACTATAAAAAGTAATTGAGTTAAGATTTCCAAACTAATTCCATTCATGATTTCTTCCTTATGATTTTTAAAAAAGATTTATTTTTATTTATTCATACAAGAGCTGCGGTGTATGCCAAAGATGTGGGGGTGTGTGTGAGAGGATTCACCAGAGACAGAGTGGGGAGCAGAACAGGCGGATCAACTGAAATACACTGCTGAAGGGAGTATGGGGCAAGACAGGAGAGGTCTGCTGCACCATGTTGGTCTGCTCCCTGGTCAGGGATCAAACTCACTGATCACTTGATAGCTTGATAGCATTGACTTTAACACTTGTGCCAGCAGGGAGTTTCTCCCTTATGATTAAGAAAACTTATTTATTTATTTAACAAAAGAGTAAAGTTTATTTAGAGAGAGAAATAAGATTGTGAACACCCAGGGAGAGGTCCTGGAGAGGAGTGCAGAATCCTCTGGAAGAGGAAGTGCAAAGGAAGAGAGGGACTCAGGTCTCACTACACTCACAACTAACAAAGGGTTCAAGCACCCCGTGCTTGCTGCACTGGCTTCACTGGGTGTGTGTGGGGACTGTCAAGAAAATTTATTTTATTTTTTTAAAGATTTATTTATTTATGCATACAAACACTGGGGTACAGGCCAGAGGTGTGTGTGTGGGGGTGAGAGGATTCACCACAGAGAGCAGGGAGCAGAACAGGCAGATCAACTGAAATACACTGCTGAGGGGAGCAGCAGGCACAGCAGGAGAGGTCTGCTGCGCTGTATGGGTCCCCTCCCTGGCCGGTAGCAGGGATCGAACTCGTGCTGCAGTGGCTGCAGTTTGCTTCATAGTGCGTTGCTTAACCCATTGCGCCACCAGGGAGGTGCCACCACCATTCAGTTTTCTTTTTTCTTCAACAGGTGATTCCACCACACAGCTTAGTTCACAATCTTTTACTTTCCTGCCACATGGATCCAAGGGACTTACTGAACCATAGAAAAAGACCAAAATGTCCCCAAAGTTTATTTTTGAATACAACTTTGTGCAAACAGCTTGAAGATAGCTGCGAATACACAGCAGATCTCTTGAAAAATTATTTTATGTTCAAATTTCTATTTGAAATAACCCTTACAGCTGTGTTGGACAGAGAAAATATTTGAATGATCCTATTCAAATTTGTATGCTTACTATTCTTGGTGTGTGTGTGTGTGTGTGTGTGAGAGAGAGAGAGAGAGAGAGAGAGAGAGAGAGAGAGAGAGAGAAAGAGAGACAGACAGAGAGAGAGAATGTGAGAATGTTAAGGAGGTAATGACTTACTGTATAATGATTAAAAATGTTAGATTCCTGCATTTATTTTTTTATTTTTATTTTTTTAAAGATTTATTTATTTATGCATACAAGCACTGGGGTACAGGCCAGAGGTGTGGGGGGTGAGAGGATTCACCACAGACAGAGCGGGGAGCAGAACAGGCAGATCAATGGAAGTACACTGCTGAGGGGAGCAGCGGGCACAGCAGGAGAGGTCTGCTGTACCATGTGGGTCCCCTCCCTGGCCGGTAGCAGGGATCGAACTCGTGCTGCAGTGGTTGCGGTTTGCTTCATAGTGTGTTGCTTAACCCACTGTGCCACCAGGGAGGCCCCAGATTCCTGCATTTAAAGATTTAGGCTCTAATTGAAAGGGACAACTGGGAGATGTGTAATACAGTTCAGAATAATTATAATCAGGGAAGGTGTATTATTTAAATAATTTAACACTTTTGAGGCAGTCAAGAAAGTTCTCACAGATAAAGTAGAGTTTTACTTGCCTTGAGGAAAGGATCAGTAACCTTTTTTAGGAGAGCAGAAGGATATGAGACTCTAGGTGACTTTTTGATTTCCATTTTTTAGTTTTTCAAAATTTATTTCTTTGTTGAAGTTTTTATTAATCTTCTCACAACTGAGTCGACTCCTCTTAGGGGAATGCCTCTTTCATATTCTAAAATAGTGAGATGACACCCCAGACTGATGGGAGCAAGCAATCACGAAATGACAGTCTCACGCTATGCGATCTTAGGCGAGTCATTTACTTTTTCCAGGCCTAAAGTATTTGATTAGATAATTTCCATTTATTTTTAGTCCTAATAATTTGTTAGCCTTGGGAACAAGATATTGGGCTATGGTAATAAGGGGATTTTCACCTTTCACTGCTAAAATTCAGGCTTTCCTGTTCCCCAACGAGTAACAGAAACTTCTGTTGCAACTACTCTAAATAGTTTAGACGTTTCTGATTAAAGTCAGGGCCAACGCACCTTTCTATCAGTAATTCATTATCCGGAGTTTGACGCCAGCTGAAGCTCCTGGCCCTTTAAAAAACATACAGACGAACAAGACTAGAGGGTGCGGCCTAGGGACTCAGGTGCCAGCTAATCCGATATCTTCCGGGAATGTCACCCCCGCCGATCGTATGGCATCCTGGGACTTGAAGTTTCTCTTAGGGTCTCTTTCCCTTAGTAATTCCTTGCTTTTGTGGATGAGTTGGACTACAACTCCCAGAAGTCCATGCGGCAGCAGCGGGGTCCTGTACCCTCGCTGCGGCTGGGCGGCTAGTTCAAGTTGCCATAGCTGCGAGTCTGGGGAGAGCAGAGTCGGTTGCGCCGCAGCGTCTGGTCAGTTGCACCTTCTGGGTCACCGGTGGCCGCGGGAGCCGGGTGGGGCCTCGGCGATGATCCGGCATTAAGGACCTGGCGTCCTCTTCTATCTCAGGTACCTACTCCCAATATACCCCTTGCCTTTTCTTTTCCACTTCCCCATCTGATCGAAGACGTTTTAGGTCCCACTTCCCCTCTTCCCTCGGGTGGAGAAGCCAGAAACTGGGTGGGGCCGTGAGAAGGTGCCGTGAGCCAGGGCGGGGGTGAAGACTGGCTTGGTCTCCGGACACCCCCCTCCCGCGACTAGGATGTCCACTGTCAGGTCTTGGCTCAGTATTTGAAGGGTATTTGATGTAAGGTGTCTTCCTAGTGGGAGCAGAATGAACTGCCTCCAGCAGCCGTGAATTTTGACGCTATCAAGGTTTGACCTTATTTTGGTCTTTACTTGCCTGACCTGGAGTATAATTCGGCGACTTGTGCCCATTCTGTAGTCCCAGAATATTTTACTACCTTCGGGAACACGGTTCTGTAGCCTTGCCAACATGGAAGTCGCCCCAGTGTAAGCTCCTTATTTGAGTTATTTTGTAGGAATAGCTGACTTTGAATTCCAGCTGCATTCTTTATGGTTGATGGAACCGGGCACTCCCACAGGCGTCTTTTAAAGCCCCTTCTCAGGTTGTCCTAAGTGTCGTGTAAAGTAACCTAGGACTAATACATTGGAAATGCTCACGATTTCCTTATTTTTGTTAATTTTATGCAGTACAGTTCTGCGTAATAAGACTATAGCATGAACCACACATGCATGTTTATGTTTTTTTAGGACCCACATTAAAACAAGTAAAAGACTGGCAGAAATAATTTTAGTCTTTTATTTAGCACAATGTATCCAAATTGCTTCCTTTTTGATGTGTAGTCATCTGAAATTTACTGAGATATTTCCCACCCTTAAAAAAATAACTCTAAGGGTACAAGTTTTCAAAATTTGGCATGTGTTTTATGCTTACCAGCTTGTCGCTTTGAAGTGGCCCAATTTCATGAGCTATGTGGCCACTATGGCCAGAGAAGAATATCCAGAAGAGACAGAAGATAAAAACCTTGGCAGTTTTACCTTGGCACAGAGACATTTAGCTGTGTCTGACTTCTGGGGTACAGGTGACTGCCTTGTTAGAAGAGTGAAGTTTATGCATGGCACCTGAGCCCTCTCGGCCTGTCTTGCCAAGCATGGATGACATGGCCTGGACTACTTTTAACTTAGCTGTATATTTCGATCATCTTTTTGAGAATATCTTTTTTGTTGAAGTAATTTATATATATATATTCCAAGATTTACTTTGCATGTGGGCACTGCCAGTTTTCTGGGTAACTTTCCGTGGACTTTTATACCATGCTTTGAAAGCAGTCACAAAGATTGGAAAATATTTCTAGCTGCAACTGTTTCTAATATCTGAACATTTTGATCTTCTTATTTTACCTACTTACTACAATGCTAAATATGGGAAGAACTGAGCAGCTTTTAAAATATTTCCTTAGTAGCGCTGCTCTATATCTATCTATCTATCTATCTATCTATCTATCTATCTATCTATCTATCTATCTATCTATCTATCTATCTATCTAATGTCTATCTAGAAATATAGTTCATAAACATGTTATGTCAATAGGCTAATTTGATTACTTACCTTAATTTACCTACTGATATGTTCCTGACCAAACTTGGGTTACAGTTCACACTGTGACATGATGCAGTTGGCTCCAGGGGTGATCAGGCAGGGGTGGAAATCACTATTGGGGAGTATGCTAGTTGGGTACTTGGAGATGAAACATCCCTGTGAGTTCCCTCCCTCACCAGAGAACATTTGCTTTTTTTCTGACATGGCAAAATAAGGGTGAGCATATTTACATATCTTATTAAACAAAAAACTAAGGCTGTAGGTGCATTTTTACCTCCTTGTTTCATTTATCTGTAGGTGGTTTGGGAAAAGTGTAGGGGCAACCAAAGATCATCTACTTGACTAGGCCTTTTGCCCTGAACCTCATGAAGAAATGATAGGAGGCAGACATATGTGCCTAAGAAGAGCACTGAGCTCAGAGGAGAACAACACGGAGTTTTGGGGGTGTGCTTTGTAAGTATGCTTTCTCCCTGAATTTCTGAGATAACAGATTATATCATTAAATTAATTTGAGGGGCAAGGAACTCCTTTGTAACATATAATATAAAAATAAAATTAGGCTGGTTGTGTATGAAATGTTATAAAAATTCACATGGACAAAATTGATTCATTGTTATAAAACTTCAGGGGAGTAGTTACCTTAACAAAAGCAACAAAAGACACCTAACAAAAGTAACAATGATGTAACTGTTTCTGTTAGATAAGTGTTGGAGAATCTGTTTTGTTCCAGGCACTGAATTAGGCACCTTCTAATTGTTTAGGTGCAATACTTTTATATGCTTGTCTTCATGTTAAAATGAAGATTATTTGATTTGCTTGGGATTCTGCAGCCAGAAGTGCCCATCTTCCTCATATCTCCTGACTTGAAGTTACAATTTTGCTTGTTCCAAAGAGGCCTCATTGCCATCTGTAGTTGCCTGCTAATAACATTTAACTTACAATAGCATTTTTAGATTGAGTACCATTAAAAGCAAAATATTGTTCTGATTTATCTCTTTAAATGTTCAAAAGATTCAATTATCTTTCTTAATTTTTTCAAGGTAAAATGGCCTTTAATTATTATCTAGACAAGATATAGTTATGATTTATCCTTTAGTTGTACATATTCAACATAACTTTTCATTGATAATCAAGTTTGTGTTAAAAAAAAAAAACTAAGTTTTGCAATGTAGTTTTACAATTCTGAACATTTTTGAGCACTTTGATAAAGGGCACTTCAATGTATAGGCGTTATCCATTGCACTGTCCCCTCCAGTAAAGATGTTTGAGATGTATGCTGCACAAAATTCTTAGAATTAAAGAACTTTGGAGCTGGAGGGAAGGATAATCTAGCCCAGAAATTCTTGACTGCAATCTTGATACACTTGGGTATAATGCAAAAAGAATCTAGAATAAATTCACTATTATCCATATAATAGTGTTACTGAGTTGATCCCAATGGGTAATGTTTTCAGTGTATTTCTTATGTATTTTTCTTACAATAATGTATTATGTGCCAACACTTAAAGTTCTACCTTGTCTTTCTTAACTGCTATATGTATTTTCAATATTCTCTGTCAGTGGCACTGTATTCATTCTTTTACTGCTATAATTAATTTTGCAATGAAAATTTTAGGCATATATCTGCACATAAGATGTGAACATATGTGTTTTATTTTCCTAGTATAATATTCATGAAAGTAGACTCTCTGGGTCAAAATTTATATGTATTACTTATTTTTACTACTTGTACTTTTGCTGTCTGTAAGCAGCAATTGGTACGTTGAAGCAGTATTAGGGATGGATACCGATCATAAGTAGTCTAGATGGCAATTTGTAGTTTAGAGCTTTTTAAGACATAAATAATAGTTGAGGAATGCAGGTAGCTGCAAATGACAATGATAAATAAAAATGATTTGCAATAGCTCAAACAAACCTGTTAGGTTTGATTCAGTTATAACTTTTGAACATATGTGTTCAAATGACTTTGAGCTGTTTATCTTTGTTTATCCTACAATAGGCACATTTCACATTCATACTGAAAATATTTTGCAGTTCAATGCATATTGGTTACAGATTTAAGATAATTAATCTAGACGATTTACCATAGGAATTATTTCATCTAACAAGAATCTAATTAGTATTTGCTATTTGCTAAGTCCTGTACTTACCAATTCAGCAAATGTCTCTGGATTAGTCAGACAGGATAATAAGGGAAATCTAATTGTAAATCCTTTTAAAAATGTTCCAGGCTCATGCCAGGTACTATGTTAGGTGTTGAAATATAACCATGAATAAAATAAACAGAGTCCCTGATGAGATTTTGAGCCTAAAGAGGGGATCGACAAGTAAATAGCCAGTTACTAATCTGTGCTCTGTGATGAGGTGGAATCCATTGTGGGGGTTTGGGCGGAGATAGAGGAGATAGACGTTCTAGGGGATGTTTCTTCTGAATTGAGACATGAAGGAAAAATAAGGCTTAGCCAAAGGTAAAGGAGTAAAAAAGAATGTTTAAAGCAGTGAATCCAGCATAGGCTTGATGGTGGGATGAGCATGGCATATTAGGGAACTGAAAAATAAATTCTGTGACACAGATAATTGCATTTCATGGACATATTTGATAAATGTCTTACTTTAACTGTAGAGCTACAATAATGTGAGGCTTGTGGAGTAGAGAAGTTAATTTCTGGCTGAAGATGGAAGACTTCTTTAAGATTGTATAATTTGAGCTATGCCTGGAAATATAAATGGAATTTCCATAGGTGACACAAGGCGTTCTAGACAGACATCCTGAAGTTAATGAGGAATGTCACCGGAAAATAGCTGCTGTAACAGCTGGTTGTGGGTCTTCTGTTTTCTGTGGTTCTTAAGAGAAGGGTGGCTAATGTGAGATCTGAATTCTTGATTCAAGAACCTAGATTCAGTAGTGCGCAGTAGAGCATCAGTGAAGGTTGTAATGGATAGGAAACAACTCAGTGATAAAAAAACTATTTTGGTGGCCAAGAAAGAGTTAAAAGTCTTAGTTATGAGTGGTGGTGATGTAGTTTGGGAGTTGAAGGGTTTAGAGAGCGAGGTCCTTGTGTTCACTCTGGGAAAGGTTTTCATCAGAGCTCCCCTTTCAGCGGCACGCGGTGAGTTTTCCAGGTGAATTTCTCCACAATACAGAGCTGTTATATTAAAAGAACAGGTTTATTAGGGAAAGGGGACAGAAGAAAAAAGGACAATGCATAGTTATAAGCAGGCAGAAAGAACTGCCCCTTTGTGGGGGCAGTGTTAGGTTTTATTTATTTATTTTTAAAGATTTTTTTTTTAATGCATGCAAGAACTGGGGTACAGGTCAGAGGTATGGGGGCTGAGTGGGGTGAGAGAAAGACAGAGTGGTGAACAGAACGAACAGATTGACTGAAATACACTGCTGAGGTGATCAGTGGGTGAGGCAGGAGAAGTCTGCTGTGCCATGTGGGTTCCCTCCCTGGCTAGGGATCAAACTCATGCTGCAGTGGCTGCAGATCTTCACAGTGCAGTGCTTAACCCCTTTAGACACCAGGGAGACCCAGCATTAGTTTTTCTACTCTTCTTTGGTAGGGAGGGGCTCATCTTTGTGAGTGGTTAGATTGTTGCTGATTTTGGATAACTATATAAAACCAGGAAGAGACTGGAGATTCCACATCTCCCTATCTTTACCCTCAGGTCTGTCCTCCCTGACAGCAGCCTGATACTTGCTTGGGTCTTCTGCCTGGTGATAAGGCACTGGTGCCTCAGGATCTTGATCTCCATAGCTGGGTTAATGGTCATGTTAATCCCTTCTACCCCCACCTCCTTGTGTGAGTCAGGTTTTACTTTCCTGATACCTCCTTTAGGTTTTCTATTCTTTTCTCCCCTATCAGATGCACCAGTGGCAATGAGAAGGGTTAGGAAAATGGACCCTAGAGAGACTCAGCCCTGCCACTTAGCTACTCCATAATCTTGAGCACCTGTTTTAGCACTTTCAGGCTTCTTATGCCTACACTTAGATGAGAATGGTACTTGGTATGGTTATTGTCATACAGCAATAATCTGTGAGGCTAAAATAATTTAGCATTATTTTTTCAACTTTCACTTATTGAAAATTTTCAAAATTTTTTGAAATTGGGATTCTTTATCAGGGTTCACATCTAGGTACTACAATAATTCACTTTTTAAGCACAATTCATTTTAACTGATATTGTATTTATACTTACTATAATATAATGTAACTGTATTTCATTATAATTGGATTCGTTTCTAATTCTGTATTCAAAAAATTTAGAAAACATTGTCTTAGAGATACAAGATGTGGGTTCTAGTAATGTTACTGCAACTTTTTTTTTTTAAAAGATTTATTTATTTATGCACACAAGAACAGGGGCAAGGCCAGAGGTCGGGGGTGGGGTGGGGTGAGAAGGTTCACCAGAGACAGAGTGGGGGACAGAATAGGCAGATAGACTGAAATACATTGCTGAGAGGAGTAGCAGGGAGACAGGAGAGGTCTGCTGTGCCACGTGGGTGGGTCACCCCCCCCTGGCCTGGGGCGGGGATCGAACTCGTGCTGCAGTGGCTGCTGTCTGCTTCATAGTGCGTTGCTTAACCCACTGCGCCACCAGGGAGACCCCTGTTACTGCAGCTTTTTAGTAAAGCAAATGGGAAGAAGTACTTTACTCAAAGCCTCTGTATTCCTTTAAGCAGCCAAGTGAAGGCTGCAATTACATCAGCTTTGTAGGATTGAAATGGAGATCAAAAGAGAAAGTTAATAAAAATACTTTGTTATGTTATCAAACAATTGCAAATTTGAGGTATAAATACCGATGACAAATAGTTCCCTTGAAATTTTTGGTGTTGTTTTGTTCTAGAGGAAAGTGAAAAAAAAAAAAAAAAAAAAAAAAAAAGCTTCTGTTTCTATAAAGGNAATTTAAAAAAAAAAAAAAAAAAAAAAAAAAAGCTTCTGTTTCTATAAAGGTAGGAGAAAGAAACCAAGTATGTGTTAAGATATACTTAAGAAATGAATTGTTTCTTATGAAAAACTGAAGTTGTTATGGGGAACAAGTAAATAGCCCCAACTGCTATTTGTGATACTGAGAATTTTTTTCTCAAAAATGACACTAGTATGTTAACTTGTTATAGCAATTCCTCATGCTTATTTTGTGCCTCCTAACTTAGATTTGTCTTTTTTCCTCCCACCCACCATTAGAAGACATTCTGAAACCAACCTGTTTTCTCCAGAAAAGTAGACTTGGGAGGAAACCCGAACCAAATCAAATGATTTGATTGAGTGAACTATAGATATCTGTTAGCCTTTGCTGTGTAACAAATAAAACCTAGAGGTTTACAAACAATATGTGTTTATTGCTTGAGTGATGGATGGAGCAACTAAGCTGGTCATAGCTGTATTGGCTGTCTAGACTAAGCTGACAGGTCAGCTGGTCTAAGCTGGAACTACTGGGTAACCAGGCTCTCTTCCACCAAGATATCCTGGGCCTTCCTCATACTGATGTGATAATTGCTAGAGAGCAAGTTCCATTTCAAGCCTTCGGCTGTGTCCTGTTACCTTAAACCGTACTGGCCAAAGCAGGTCACACAGCAGAACCAGAGTCAGGGGCCAGGACAGGTAACTTCTAGACAGAAGTTACGTGAAAGATATGCCGAGGGGTGAAAAACTGGAGCCAAACGATACCATGTGCTATATACTTTTATTCTGAATATTGTATCTGATAAATGTAATAGTGGGAAAATAGCCGTTTGCTTAAAATCAAGTCCTTTTGCTCAGTAGTGGTATGTATCTTGTTCTGATTTTATAGTCTGTAGGCATGAGTGATATTGAAACAGTTACCTGATTTCTTTTTTTAAATGTTTTTATTTATATTGCATAGAAGTACTTGCCTGTGGGCCAGAGGGTGGGGGTTTGGGGGTGTGAGTGAGTGGGTCTTCCAGTAGGATAGGTGGGCCCACTGAAATACACTGCCAAGGGGAGCAGCAGGTGAGACAGGAGGTCTGTTGAGTCTTATGTGGGTTAGCTCCCTGGCTTGGGACCAAACTCAGACCTGAGACTTAACCCCTAGGCCATCAGGGAGGCCTCCAGATTTCTTCTCCATTAATTGGACAATGAGGCTGAAAACTGCATCTGTCTTGGTTCTTTATTCAAAATAGCATTGCAACTGCTAAGTGGGACTGATCAGGTGACCCTGTCTCTAGCAGGCCAGTGGTGATTAGGACAAACAGGAAGGGGCTGGCGGCAGCCACTATTTACGTTAACGTTGCTGTGGGAAAATTCATCCCCAGCGTTGCCAGGTCTTTGGATTTTTAAGAGAGGTTGAAAATTGGAATTTTTATGTGAGGTCTCTGTTTTCAAATTAACATTTTAAAATAACACAGTGAACATTATCTTTAAATGCATTGTGGTTGGCCAGATTTGGTCTGTAGTCCTCCAGTTTTCATTCCCTGATTTAAACAAAATGGTCCAGAGACTTGGGGATTCTTCTTCTGTCTTTGTTCAAGTTGCTCGCTTTTCCAATCTGGGACAGTTTGGACAATTAGTAGAGATTGTCCTCATAGGACTTCATTCTTGTCTGCTATTTTCTATTTTGGTAATTGGTAGTATGTATTTATCTTTTATCTGCCAGCAAATGCAAGACTTAAGCAGATCCAGGGCTTAACTGTAAGTAATAATTCCATCTCAAGCGTTTGCTAGTATCCACTTACTTATAAGCGTTCTTTATTCTCCCCCTTGGGTTTTTCTTTGCTGTTTTTTAAATCTTAACTTGTTTTACTTTTTATTTTTTAAAAAAATTCTTTTCTAAAAATATTTATTTTTATTTATGTGTATAAGAACTGAGGTTTATGTCAGAGTTGTGGGGAGGTGAGAGGATTCACCAAGACAGAGCTGGGAGCAGAACAGGCAGCTCCACTGAAATACACTGCTGAGGGGAGCAGGGGGAAGACGGAAGAGGTCTGCTGCGCCATGTGAGTCAGCTCCCTGGCTAGGGATTGAACTCAAGTCACAGTGGTTCCTGATAGCTTGATAGCACTGAGTTTAACCCCTGTACCACCAGGGAGGCCCTGTTTTACTTTTTATTTAATTTTATAACCTGCCTCATTAATCTTAGAAGAGTGGTAGGGTGTATGAGCTTAAAATATCCATCTCATTCTACTTATAAAAGAGGGAAAGGATTATTGAGTAACTTTATTTCCTCTTAAAATTGCTCCAGTTTTTTAATACCTGGCTCATATGCAATCATAAGAACAACTATTTATTTTTTTCTCCATTTATGAGTAAATAGCCATTTGTAGCTGTCTAGCCTTTTCCAGAACATACACCCGCTTCCTGCTCATAGAAACTGGCCATATGTCTCTGCCCTTATACTCCAAAGTGCCTGGCCAGGTTGAGTTCTTGAGCCAAGTGAGCAAAATGCAACCTGAAGGCTGAATGTGGCTGACCTCACCCATGCAGTGGAGGAGTGTGTGCATATGTGAAGGAGAGTAGCAAAAAGATGAAAAAGGAGGAATGAATGACAGCAAGAGGATTAAGTGGAATGAATATGCAATCAAGAGTGTATATACACTCAAATCTCATGTGTGTATTATATCCATATGTAAATATATAAAATGTTACATAAAACATGCAGTATGATATATAGTATATATACAATGTTAATTCTCTTAAGTTATAAGTTTTCAACAGGGAATGATTTTAACAACCTCCTCCTTTACCCCAAACCCTTGGGAACACTCAGTAATATCTGGAGACATTTTAAAATTCATGTCCTGGTGGTGGGATATGAGAGCCTGCTTTATTTGGACCCTCTCAACTTCCTCTGAGACAGATGGTTTTTAACTGGGTCCTATTTCCTTGTCTCATCCAGCTGTCAAACTTCCACTCATCCTTCAAGATGAGTGGAAGAATTCTGACTCAAGTCCCCTGGTGTTCTGTCTTATTTACTTTGATCACCATGTATAGTACTTTTAAAATGTCTCTTTTCCATCAAGGACTGTCACTAACTTACTTTCGTTTCTATTGTAGTAGCAGTTTGGTAAATCAATCTAGTGTATGTATCGCTTTGATTCTGTTATCCATGTTACATGATCTTCTGACTTAACAGAGAACTGGCTGATGGACTGGACAGTTGATTTTGATCTGCTAGGAATTTACCAAACAGTTTGAGGAGATTAATATACAGCAGAGTGCTGATGTAAGGAAGGCAGGTACAACTGATAATTGTTTGTACTTGATAACCTCAACTAGCTTATTCACTTTTTCACTTGAAGGCTGAGGTAAAGCCTTTAAGTCCTGTAGCTGCTGAAACAGTGAGAAAAGCATTTTAAAATTTGAACTTGGTTAAACATTAAATAAAAAAAATAACTCCAGACCTGCTTTAACTCCCCTTTAATGTCAAAATCATCACTTTGAACATATTCTGTAAGGATGGTTGCCTTGGTCAGGACAGCACAGGCACTTGGAGGCCACAGACGCAGTCACCTACTTAACATGCACTAGTCAGCCTTTGTGAAATATAGCCCCTGATGCTGGGTGCTTATCTTTTATGGAACAGCTTGCAAATCCTAATTGTTTTAAACTGGCTCTGAGGAAAAGAGACTTGAGAATCAATAAATTACCGCTCTCATACATACTGATGTGCATCATAATGTAGATGATCTGATGGCTTTTAGGTCAAATCACAAAAGAGGTGGACTTGAGTTTGCAAAGACTCAGTGCCTTCCCGGTTATTAAAGGGCAGAATGCAGTTTTACTTTGGTGTCAGTGTTCAGGTTTGCATGTGGGCATGTTTTTGATAGATAGGTCCTGAGCAGGAATGAATTGATGAGAGTTCATTACTTGCAATGGTGGCTGTATGTCTTCTTTATAAGGTTCATTAAGGCAGAAGCAACAATATTTATGCCTTTAAATACTGATGTGTTGAGAACAGCTAAACCAACTATTCTAAGACTTGTCCCATCTGGTTTCAGACCCAGAGCATTTTCTAAGACTCTAGAGACCTTCACCCAAAGTCACTCATTTTAGTACTCCCTAGACTCTGGGGGAAAAGCTCTGCATCCCAAAAAAAGACAGCATAAATATTGTGCCAGTAGGTGGTAGTAAGCTTCAGACAATATTTACTCCTTTTTCTGCAATTGAAGGGAATGTTTTTCTCACATTTAACGAGAATATAGATTCAGCTTCTTTAACTTGTTGGGGTTCTTTAGTTACTCTTTAGACTTAGCAACATTTATCAACAGGTGTCTTGCTGAAATTCCTTACGATGAGAACGGATTTCTAATACATTTGACCTTTTTTCTTTAAAAATGATGGTGAAGATTTTCCTTGAGTATACATAGTATTTTTCTATAGTCTTAATTCCTTGGACTTCAGATTCAAATAGTATCATTTGTGAACCATTTTCAGTTTGTTTTCCAAAGTCAGATTTGATTGCATAAGCTTTATCAGTATTTTCAAATAATCCTTTCATTTGATCCCAATATTTAGAATGTTTAAGAGTCAATTTTTGAATCTAATAACTGCTTTTCTGCCTAAATGGCAAAGAGAGAATCAGATATATTTAAAAAAAAAATCTCCTAGCTCATAAACTCATGATAAATGGATTCATTGGGTATGGAGTACTTATTTAGTACAAAGGAGTAGAGATTGGCTTTGTGACCCCATTTCTTGAGATCGTGACGTGAATCTACCTAAGTAAATGTCAGGGTACAAAGAAGTCTGATTAAGAAGTTGCTGGGGGGCTTCCCTCCCTGGTGGTGCAGTGGGTTGAGCGCCGCACTGTGAAGAATCTGTGGCACAGTAGCGTGAGTTCTATCCCGGCCATGAGTGGACCCACATGCCTCCCCTGCTGCTTCCCTCAGCAGTGTATTTCAGTCAATCTGCCTGTTCTGCTCCCCACTCTGTCTCTGGTGAATCCTCTTAACCTCCCGTGACTCTGGCCTTGCCCCAATTCTGGTATGCATAAAATAAATAAATCTTAAAAAAAAAAAAAAAGTTGCCAGGAAGGGAAAGGAAGCTAACTACCCAAGAAAAGGAGGAATTCTGAATGTATATAGCTTTTATTTAAAGCACTTTCTGTTCTTTCAATCTGTTATTTATTTGTTATCTCCGAGGTGATATTTATATTTTCTTTTAAGCATACATTATTTTTATCCTTATGTATTCATTGTAGGAAGTTCAGTAAGGTTAGGAATATTTAAAACAATAGAAATGAGAACAGTAGAAATCAATAGAAATTGGTTGTAAACTCAGGATGGTAAATATACTTTGGTGTATTTTTTCCTGCTCCTTTAAATTTATCTACTGCTAATGTATACTCATATACAAACACTTGTGACATTTATTAGTAAAAATTATTGGTTGACAAAATTCTCAGAATCAGCTCAACTTAAATATTGATATTTCTACAGGAGTTCTATCAGATGCAGGAATTTGAACATCTTTTATTTCTCAAAGTAATTGAAATTAATAGCTGAAGCCTGTGTGTGTGTTCTAGTGAAATTCATACTGGAAAGTGTGATTTTGTCTTATTAAAACTTTGTAATCCTTATAGAGGTGAGCTCATTTTGGTATTGTGACAATTAAGTATAATTTAATCGATGTGCTTAATTTTATTTAATGCACTTAAGCTTTTCTGTTTCAAGTTAATTGCAGATATTCTGTCTCATGACTTGTTAGTATTTATCCTTTGATTACAATGTGCGTTTCATAATAAGATTATGAAGTCCATATACCTATGATAGAAGTATAAAGATATGAGATTTATACATAAAACTGTGCTTATCCCATCTCTGGGGAGATGGGATAGAATAGTAATGGGAGTGGGGTAGGATGGGAGAATATTAGTTTTTTTATAGCTTATAAATATTTTATTAAAAGTATTAAAAGCACATATCTCAGAATAGGGAATAATACAAATATCAACAATATTTTTCTATAAAGTAAGAATAATAAGAATGATAATAGAAAAAAAATAATATTTTTTAATTCCAGATATATGCATCTTTACTTTATTAGTGTCTGAACTTTTTAAAACTTTTTTCAAATTATTGAAAATATCCATAAAACTTTCAGTTATTATTTGTAGTCAAGTTGAAACTCGATTTTTCTGCTCATTAGAAGAGACTGATATACCATGTATATCTATTCATATGAAAACTTGTATACTTTTGGAAAAATAAATCTGTCACCAAAGATGGTTATTTTATTCCTCTTCTCACCGAATGTCATTACAGTAAGTACATTGGTTTTATTCTGTCTCATGGTTTCTTAACTTTAATTTACTTTCCAGAATTATGCTTGCTAAAGTGAAAATTAGTGTGCTTTTTACCTATAGAATTTTGATGTGCAAGAGATAGCTTCCAGGCATAATTGATGCTTGCCATTGTACAAGAGATGGAAGGAATAAGGAAATAAAAAATTCCTTTACTCTGAGGCAAGTGGTTTGATTTGTTTACAACTCTTTTTTATTAAATGTAGCACAGGTATATCATTTAGGTTTTTTCATTTTGCCTAGTAAAGACTTCATATTACTATTTGATTTCTCCTATTTCCTTTATGTCTTCATGTTTAAATGAAATGAGAGGAAATTTAGGATGCTGTAGACACATGTGAGCCATGAGCTGCTGCTGCTTTTAGGAACTTTTCTGACTGTTGAGATTGTTTACGCTTAGTGGGACAGCAGAGCTGAGTGGAATAAAGACACTATGAAGGCAGGGGTGTCTTCCTGATCCCATGTCTGCATCCTGAGTCTGTAACTTATGATCCCTGTATGAAGTTTATATGTTACTGTAACATCGATTAGCCTCAGAATCTACAAAATTAGGGGTTAAAGATGGCTACTTTCATAAATTGTTATGAGAATTGTATTTGTAAGCATCCTTAAAGTATTTTGCATACTAACAGGCTATACGAAAATGTTGGTTCAAGAATTCCTGCTTTCGGTAGTGGAGAATGCTAGAAATACTTTTTTACTTAGAGTAAAAGATTTTAGGCCATATGACATAGATTTATAGACACATAGAGAATTAATTTCCTAAATGTAAAAGGTGAACTTTACCTTAGGATTTCTGAGACTTAAGTAGTTGTGAGCAGGAAAAGCAAAGTCAAACAATTGCTTCAGCTTTAATGTACTGTTCATATTTCCTGATAGAAGTGGGGAGGGGAGTTACATAGAGGTCACCTTTGTACTTATGGATATGAGAAGGGAGGCAAGAACCAGTAAGATGGGTGTGTAATGAAGTTGAGAGGCTTGGTGAGAGGAAAGGCATGAGTCTCAGATGACGTACTCTTCAGCCTTATTTCAATTAGTATAAAGAAATTAGATGGTCCATGGATTTTTCTTCCTGATGCAACAAGAATAGACTGTATTTCACTTTGGAAAGCTTAAACTCACAACAAAGGATCTTGCATGTTTTTCTCTTTTATTTAGTTTTACTAAACTTACCATTTAAAAAACAACTGTTTTCATTAAATGCTCTAGGGTCTATATATACAGATCTAGCAAACTCCTTCCACTTCCCTTTAGATGTATGGTCATGTACTTCCCAGATACATTCAGAGTAATGATCTCAAAAAGGCTAGACTATTCAAGGACAGACTGGGGACACCTGGTGGGGAGGGGCGGGGGAGGGTTGAGGGAAGATGGGAGCATGAGGGACTGAGGTGATGGTGTACTGGTGAGATGGTGATGGGGAATACATGGGGATTACAATTAATGGCAAGTATATGTAAATTTTAAAATATTTTAATAAAAAAAATGAAAAAAAAAAAGGCTAGACTATTCTAGATAATTAAAGATTTCATCAGACCATATATTTAATAAAACCGAAAAAAAAAAAGGCCATAGAGATTTTAGAAGATGAGATCAGTGTTAAAGATTAAGGTAATCCTCACATAAGCACAAAGTGAAATTATAGAATACTCTATAAACTTCTATTTTTGAGAATAATTTTTTTCTGATGCTTTGTTCCAAATGTACTTGTTCAAGTTCTATAAAAGTTTTACTTTTGAGATTGACCTGCATGAAATAATTTTTTTTATATTAAGTAGAAAATTGATTTAAGAATGGGAAGGAAGTATATTTAGAAAATTTTTTTCTGATGACACTTGACCTGTTTTGGTGGAAATGTTGACAATGCCGTCTTCCTGCCTGTTATTTTAGAATTTGTACCTCTGTAACAGTATTTATCTAGTTCTGTACTTTAAGATGCATGAGAGTGTTCACTATACGTGAGTGGGATTCTTTTATTTAGTTTATCTGTGTGTATTGGACTGGACTTTTGTTTAAAGATGAAAGTGTTTGGGGCCTTCCTGGTGGTATAGGGGTTAAAGATACAGCACTATCAAGCTATTACAGCCACTGTGGCATGAGTTCCAACCCCGGCCTGGGACCAAACCCACATGGCACAGCAGACTTTCCTGTCTTACCTGCTGCTCCGTTTAATAGTGTATTTCAGTGGAACTGTCTGTTCTTCCTGCTCTGTCTCTGGCGAATCCTCTCACCCTCTATACTTCTGGTCTACAGCTCAGTTCTTGTATGACTAAATAAATAAACCTTTAAAAAATGCGAATGTTTTATGAGTTAAAATAGACATCAACCTGATGTTGATATCCACAGCTCCTAGTCTTAGAGAATATCTGAGTTTTTCTCAGTGTAGAGACACCAATCTGTTTGTCTCATCTACCTTACAGTGTCTTTGGTAGGATTAGGTGAGAATCTGTGTGGAAGTGCTTTTAATTAAGAGCATTGCACACAATTAAGGGATTATTACTTTCTGGAGTTGTAAACATGATTAATATCTGAGGAATTTCTTAAAGCAAAAAAAAAAAAAAAGACCTGCAAAAACAGGGAGAATTACATGGGGAAATGAGTTGGTTTTAAGTTACATGTATAGAAATTACAGTATGCCAAAGGGCTAATATAATAAATACTTAAAAAGATGGAGAGTAAGTAGTTAAATAGGTCTCTTTTTTCTATACACTTCTACCATTTTGTTAACCTGACTTGGCTACGTTTTTAGGACTTGTGTACATCAATGGCAGAATCCTCCAGTGATTCAGACCACTTCCGCTCTCGTGACCGACTGAATCGATGGACTGCCAGGTCAATATACAAGAGCTCTCGAAATCGTCCTACGGTAGATGTCACCGAGAAGGTCAATACTATAACGAGTACTTTACAGGTTAGTTATAATTTGTGTTTGTGTTTAATGATTTTGTATAGTTTAAGTTGAGAAATAGTTTTGATCAGTTGCATTAAGTTTTTTTTTTTCCTGCTGTAACAAATTATCACAAAACTAATGCCTTAAAATAATGGAAATTAATATCTTATAGTTTTGTAGGTCAGAATCTGACACTGGTCTCATTCCTCTAAAATTAGAATGTCCGTAGGGCTGTGTTCTTTTCTGGAGACCATAGGGATATCTGTTCTTTTCCTTTTCCAGCTTCTAGAAGCTGCCCACATTTCTTATCTTGTGGTCTCCTTCCTTCATCTTCAAAGCCTTCAAGTGTGAATTGAGTCCTTTTCACATCCATCGCAAACATTTCTGCTTCTGTGTTTTGCTATAAGGAGCTATGTGATTGTTTACATTTGGTCCATCCAGTAAACCAGATAATCTCCCTGTTTCAAGGTCTTTAATCAAATTCATAAAATTGCTGTTACCATGTAAGGTAACGTTCACTTTGCTTCAGGGGATTAGGCTAAGGCATCTTTAGGAATCATTGTTCTAACACAGTGAAAGTATTGAAATATATGGTAGACTGTGGAAGTGTTTTGGGATAAGGCAATATTTAAAATATATATGTGTATATATATGTATATATATATACACATATTTTCCTTTGGAAAAAGAAGTTACACTGTGAAGAAAAGTCACAACTTTTTTCCTACCCATTAATCTCTTACTTTTTTTCGGTTTGTCTGGATAAGCATGAATTTTGACTTTTAATTGCTTTGGGTTGTATGTTTAGCTAAGAACAGGTTAATTTTTGGTGGAAGGCCACAATTTGATTTCAAACTCAGAAAGATTTTTCTTTTTAAACTCATTTATAGTAATATAACAATGGATTTTTGGAGTATAAATCCTTGTACTTTCCCACCTGTGACACATACTAGTTAAATATATATATATATATATATATAGTTATTTTAAAGATTTATTTTATTTATGGATACAAGAACTGGGGCTTGGGCCAAAGGTGTGGAGTGAGAGGATTCACCAGATACAGAGTGGGGAGCAGAATCGGCAGATCTACTGAAATACACTGCTGAGGGAAGAAGTGCGTGAGACAGGAGAGGGTCTGCTGTGTCATGTGGGTCAGCTTCCTGGCCAGCGATTGAACTCATTCTTTGAACTCATGCAGCAGTGGCTGGCATTAACTTGTTGATAACTTTAACCCCTGCACCACCAGGAAGGCCCCTAGTATGTTTTTGAAAGAAATGTCTCCATTACTCTCTGATGTGAAGTCTAGCATATTCATGTGGGAACTATTTTTGTTGTGATTAGAACTAAACTTGTTTTTAGCTAAAGGTTAAAAGAAACTTTTTTTTTCTTCTAATACGTTTTAAGGTGAAATAATAGAAATAGTATTGATTTAATTATTGTCTGCTCTTGTATACAACCTATTAGAGTTCTTTGGGTATTCCTTTTTTATAAAGAGTATGTCAGTTGAGGTGCACAAATTAATAATTTATGATTTTATTGTTGGCTTATTATGGAATCTTGGCTAAGGATTTAAATTATGTACTTTAGATTTCTTACAAGTAAATTGCAGATGAATTTGACTTTCTCAGGGGTGTTAAGATTTGACATTTATGAAGTACATGGATATCCAACTCAAAGCTATGATATAAATTGTGCCAAATGGTTGACATTTTTTTGACATACTGCTAAAATTAATTATTGTTTAGAGCAATTAATAAAATCCATTTTCTTTCTTAAGGACACCAGTCGGAACCTGCGTCAAGTAGACCAGATGCTTGGACAGTATCGAGACTATAGTAATGGACAGGCGGGTGCTATAGAACAAGTGAGGATGTTTACATTTATTTATATTTTCTCTAACCCACCTTTTTGGAAATGCAGTTGTTGAATAGGGATGTGTGAACAGTTTTAGGTTTTAGGCTTACTTTACCATTTTATGGTTTATGTCAACATGTCAAATGTATTGCTAATTAACTTATCTATGATCGACTATGCCCTATTGAATTTGGAAGTTTTAAGACAGAGACTGAAGAATTCAGGACATCAGTTAAAATGAAACTTATTAAATTTGGGCTACAGATACCTAACATGGGGAGTTAAGAATTTTAAGGTTTTTTTTTTTATTGTTACTTATGCATACAAGAGCTCGGGTGTAGGCCAGAGGTGTGGGGCTGGGGTGTGGGGTGGGGAGTGGGGTTGGGAGATAGTGAGAAGATTCACCAGAGACAGAATGGGGAGTAGAACAGGTGGACTGACTGAAATACACTGCTGAGGGGAGCAGCAGGCACAGCGGGAGAGGTCTGCTGTGCCATGTGAGTCAGCTCCCTGACTGGGGATCGAACTTGTTCTGCTGTGGATGCTGATAGATTTGTAGGGCTGACACTTCGCCTTTTGCGCCACCAGGGAGGCCCCAGGGATGATTTGTTTCAAAATAATACATGCTCATTGAATAAATAATAAAACTCCTATCTCATTACTTTCTTTAGTGTCACTCCAAAGAGGTAACAATTTTGAGAGTTTCTTACATATCTTTCCAAACATTTTCTATGAGTATGTAAAATTACATTTGGTTATTTTAAAAACTGGTAACATTTTATGAATGTTATGCAATTCTTTTTCATTGAATATGGTATGTTATTTCATCTTCTATTTGACAGTGTCTCTACCTCAGTTTTTTTAACAATTAATATTCCATTTTAACTGTTGTAATGTTGATACTTGTGTTAGTGATTTACTGTTGTTCACATATTTTTGTGTATTATGTATTATTCTTGGAAGTAGAATTTCTGGGCTAATGAATATGTGCACTTAGAATTTTGTAAGATAATTCACAATTGCCCTTTCAAGGTTTTCTAATTCTTCTTACATGGGGATGTAAGAATCAAAAACACCTTAGGATACTGGAATAAAGTAATTATTTTTAATTAATATTTTGCTTATTATATCTATTCCCTTCCTATGGAACTTGCCAACTCATCTTCTTAATCTCTTGGAATGCCAATGAAATTCATTCCTTTATGTTTCCAATTATGAGTGAATGCTCTAATAAGACCAATATTATATTGTACCATAATGGTTGTTTTATATATAACTGCTGTACTGAATTATCACATACCTTCCAAGTTGTAATTGATGATTTATTATTTTCTTACTAGAAAGCAAAAATAGAGTCATCATTATTCGCTTTTAATTAGAAACTAATTGCTTGGATACAGAGAAACAACTCTCAAAGTTTTCTACTACTTTCATTTAGAAAATGAACTTGGACTTTCTTGTACCTATAAGATTTTTGTGACTTTTGAGACATGGAGCCATAGATTTTGTACATTTGGGTAACTCATGCAATGTTTTATATTTTAACTACTGTAATAATATGAGTTTATTCTTTGCTTTTTAATTTATCAATGAGAAATTAGAAACTTTACTAACTAGTATAAGAGAATAAACCTACTTTGTCAACTTTGTCATGGTGAATATAGTATGGTTATGGCGAAGATGGTTATGGTAGCAAATTCCTTTTAACAATTGGGAAATTAAATTATGGATTAGAGATACTGCTAACCAGATAAACACTTAACACACAGAATCTATTCTACTATGATATTAAGTCTCTGGGTGTGCCTAGAGTTTAGTAATAATGAACTCTGGGGGAGTAGTTTTCTTCATGTGAAGTAAATAAACTCAACCATTCTTTTATGTTCTTCTGAGTTGTAAGTAGAATATATAGATTTTAAGACCATGCATACAAAAAGTAAGACAGAGGAAGGCAGGTTTATCTTTTTGCTTTAGGCTGATCCATAGTGTGGTCTAGAGTTTCTTCATTTTCCCAAAACCTTTTTCTGTTAAAGTAATTGGCTCTAAGATTTTTCTCTCTTTAGCATACCAGAGGAGTGTGTCATTCATTGTGATATATTACCATGACTTGATAGGGCAGTAAGTTTCACTTGTCACCTATAAGTTATCTTGGGGAATATTTGCCATACAGAAAGAGTTTGTTTCTCACAATAAGTGATTCTGGTGGGCTTCTCAGTGAAAGCTGTCTTTTTAGCATTAAAATATTTACTGCTATGGAATATCTGATACCTGAAAATCAGTGTGTGTAATGTGCTGTCATATGATTTATCTGAATCTTTCTATTTATATTCTTTAAGTGCATGGTGGTAGTATCTTTTTTTCCGTCTTTTAATCATTGTGTTCTATTCAGGAAAGGACCCTGGTGATTTTTTTGGTTTTGTTTTTGAGACTACTGCAACTCATACAAGTTCTGTTGTGGAATATACCATTTTAAAAAAGAATCCTGTAAAATGTTTAATCCATTTGGACCAATGTTCAACTCTTAAAAATTTCTTTTTGCTGGGCCTCCCTGGTGGTGCAGGGGTTAAAGTCAGCACTATTAAGCTGTTGCCAACCATCATTTTAGGAGTTTGATCCCCAGCCAGGGAGCTAACACACGTGACCTAGCAGATCTCTCCTGTCTCACCCACTGCTCCCATCAGCAGTATGTTTCAGTAGATCACCTTTTCTGCTCCCCATTCTCATCTCTGGTGAATCCTCTTACTCCCTGCACTTCTAACCTACATCCTAGTTCTGTATGTATAAATAAAAATGAATCGTAAAAAAATTTTTCTTTGCTAAATATTCATTGCCTCATTGAAATTAGCATTTCTCTTTTAAAATATAAGAAATTTCCTATGGAATGAGGTCAGTTCTTTTGCCTTCGGAAAGAAAAAAACTTTAATAATAACTTAAGTTTTATAAATGATATTATTGCTAAACCTCAGGAAATGGGTGACATATATTTATTTATTTATTTATTTTTTTTTTAAAGATTGATTTATTTATGCATACAAGTACTGGGGTACAGGCCAGAGGTGTGGGAGGTGAGAGGATTCACACAGACAGAGCAGGGAGCAGAACAGGCAGATCAAGGGAAGTACACTGCTGAGGGGAGCAGCAGGCAAGGCAGGAGAGATCTGCTGTGCCATGTGGGTCCCCTCCCTGGCCGGCGGCAGGGATCGAACTCGTGCTGCAGTGGCTGCGGTTTGCTTCATAGTGCATTGCTTAACCCACTGCGCCACCAGGGAGGCCCAGTATGACATATATTTAAATATTTTATTGGGGTTTAAATTTGTGAACATAATTTGCTGAGAGGAGAGATAGTGTATGCAATGTTTTCCTCCCTCAACACGACAACTGTGAGAATTAGTCCTGTTGTTTTTGTAAGGCCTAAGGGTCAAGAGTCATGTTGGTTACCTTTTTGACTACTTTCCCTTGAAATGTACATAATTTCTCTATCGTTCCCTTGAATCTTTATAACCTGTAACTCTATATTTAATTATTTGTTAGTGTGAAGTCTTTTCTGTGAGGAGTTGTGCAATTTTATAGAACAGGGATTGGATCTTTGGGGTTTTGTAGAGAAGCAACACCTACTTTATCATAGTCTCTTTGGGAATTTCTCTGAAAGTTTAGCAATCCCAGGTACTGTTTTACATTGTTCATTTATCAATAATTCTCTCAATGATCTTTTTGGGCATATGCTTTATTTTAATTTACAGGATTAAAAAAGTGGGGCACAGAATGGTTGCTAACTTACCCGAGCTACTCAGAGCCAGGGTTAGGATGTTATCTGAGAACTCAGCATCATGATTCATTTAGTTCACTGGGTCCTGGTTGCTAGCATTTTCATGATGCTGTGAATTTACATTACTGAAAATTGGGACTTTGGATTCAAAGTTTTTTGGGTTATATAATTTATACTGTTAAAGTAGATTTTGGAGATTACCTTTCATGACTGGAAACAGAAGCTCACTGTCACATGTCATTAGCATGACAGCTGGGATAATGTCAACAATGAGAGTTAGGTGATCAAATACAGTGACAGAAGTAGGGAAAAGTCGTGCTGAGTTAGGACTGGCTTTGATGGATTGTTAAAGCTGGCAATGCTAGATGCCACTTAGAACATGTGGTGGATCCTGAAAGTTGCCTACACTAGCATCAGTTGGCCCCATTTTCCTAGTGACAACCATTAAAATATTTTTTTTTAGAGAACTCTTTTTTAAAAAAATTTATTTATACATACAAGAGCTGCGGTACAGGCCAGAGTCCAGGGCAGTGAGAGGATTCATCAGAGACAGAGTGGGGAGCAGAACAGGCAGAGTGACTGAAACACACTGGTGAGGGGAGCAGCGGGCAAGACAGGAGAGGTCTGCTGTGCCACGTGGATCCCTTCTCTGGCCAGTAGCAGGAATCGAATTCGTGCTGCAGTGGCTGCAGTTTGCCTCACAGTGCATTGCTTAACCCACTGCGCCACCAGGGAGGCCCCATTAAAATATTTTTACTAACTTTTCTGGCATCTACTCCAGCAGTGAACTGTATATTTAGTTGGATAGCATCTCTTAGGGTCTTTGGGCTCCAAGAATTTCATGACCTTAAGAAAGTGTCATTCTGGATCATTTCTTACACTGTGAATTTTTATGGATAGTCTGAACACATTTGGGTCAAAGAGGACCTGTGGGGAAGTTTTCATTTTAAAGCTTACTGTGGAAATTTGGAACATATATTCTGTGTTAAATAGTGCAGTTGATTAACTTAGTGTTGAGAATATTTCTAGAACTCCGTGTTCCTATTCATGAGGGAACAGGATCTTTGTGTTACTGGTATAAAAATGCAGTGCCCTTACAAAAGTGTATTCAACATAGCAAATTTATACCTTATGCATTGGAAATTTGGACCATCACCAATGACATTAAAGTAGTTAATATTGGATACTAAGGACAAATACACTTCTCTTGATTCAAATCAGCATATTCATTAAGTTCAATTTTAAGATAAAGATTGATTAAAATACAGTAATATCAAATTAGAGCTTAGAGGGTTGCATTAATAGGTGATTTTTATTTTCTAATTAAATGCTCTGAATAAAATTTCTCTTTGGGAATAATAGGGTGATACCATCTGGCACATGAATTTTAGAAGACTTTGAATGTTAAATAGGAAAGTCCAGGTTTTTTTCTTTAATTCAATGGGTTTCAGTTGTCAAATATACTTACACCCAGAAGGATAATCTCAATGGTTTAGAACCAGGCACAAGCCACTTATAATATCCCTGAATAAATAATAAATCCCTAATAAATAATAAAAAATAAATAATAAATCTGAAGGTATCTACCTCTTTCTCTGTGGTTGAGCATTGCTGATTATCCTGAAAATGTGTGAATTGTTCACAATCTTTTAATAAATTCAATGCTAAATAGTAAGAGTTTTTGGATAAGAAATTCCAATCATGCCTAGGACTTTCTATTCGTAAATATTTTTCAAGTTTTAGGAATTAAGTTTATAAAGTTACATGGCTAAAATTTTATTTCTCAGTCTCATGAAATTACTGGGAAGGAGAGTATTTTTAAATAGAAATTTGCTTTGAGACTAGTGGAAAAATGTATAATTGGTAGATAGACTTGAAATTGAAATCTAATTTTTCCTGTAGACACTATCTTGGTGGCTTTGGACAAGCTTAGGGTTTTATCATCTGAAAAATCATATCATCATCCCTACTTATAATTGCCATTCATTGAACTGGTCACACAGTTTTAGGCACTGATAAACATTTACATTCTTGTTATTTCTTTCATCCAATCATCTCTACCTTAAAGCATTAAAGTCTTAATGTAATGTTTGGTATATTATAAGCACTCTGTACATGTTGCATTCTTTTTCTTGAACTCATTGGATCTTACTTTAGTTTCTTTTTTGTGTTATTGATTATATGTTGCATAATTCACAGTGATATGTACATTTATATAGACTCCAAAGTATGCTGAATCAGACAACATACATATTGCTCCTCTGCCTTGTTTTTCATGAGTATGTCATGAGAAGTAGTTATATTTGCTGAAAATATAGTAATTTACTATTAAGAGCACCATGACTTTCCATGAGTGCGTGTTCAAAATATTATATGAAACTATTTTAAAGGTGTTTTAAAGTCATGATTAGAATACATGTGCTATATAAACTTTGAATTATGGAATTTCATTTACGTAGTTCCATAAATAAAAATGATGTCATTAGAAAAGTAATTTTTGAATTTCAGAAATCTTACTATGGCTTATGTTTACATAAATCAACTTTTGGAATGATGTAGGCATAGCAGTCAGAGCAAATAATCTTTTGTCAAGTAAAATATAAAATAGCATGCAACCATTTTAAAAATACATTTTTTCAATATATGTTGGAATCAGAAAGGTATGCAAATCATAAATTTGCACTTTTTAATTTTATGGAAGTTTTCTCCCTCCTTACTTTCTCCTACTCTTAATTTTAATAGTAGAAGATAAATAAACTATGAGGGACCAAAATAGTGCTGATAAAATTAACTATACAACCACTCTATTTTTCAATGTGGTGTCAGATGAACCTTGGCATTTTATAGAGAAACAGGCTGTGAAGAAAAGCCAGACATAAAACATTTAGCAAATTATGTATGGATGACATTATTATCCTGTATAAAATTTTTATTTATTTTCATTCCACTGTTACATTGTCTGTGGTGTGATAATATTAATACATCAGGCTTTCCAATCCTATATTAAATCCTTGTATATTTGTTTCTTTTTAACTATCATTTTTTATGTGTCTATCTTTGGCTTACAGTACTATATGATTTAGAGTATAAGTTCACACCTTTCTAATGTATATTAATACATTACTTCTACCACCAAAGTACTTATAATCTTCCACCACAGTTCATTGGACCCCCTCCTAATTTTCCTCTCATTTCCCACTGTCCTCTACTGGGTAGCCTCAGTTCTGCTGTCATAGTTCTAGGGTTTGTTTTGGTTTCATTTTATCTGTTCCTCTGTTTTATTTCTTGATATTCCACATGAGTGACATCATCTGGTATTAGTCTCTCTCTCCTTCTGATGTATTTCACTTAACTTAATCCCCTCTAGTTCCATTCATATTGTCATAGATGTCAAGATTTCATTATTTTAATAACTGAGTAGTATTCTATTGTGTATATACCACATCTTCTTAATCCACCGATCTGTTGTTGGGCACTTAGGTGGTTTCTATAATTTGCTATTATAAGTAGTACCACAATGATCATAGTAGTGCACATGTATTTTTGAGTTTGTATTTGTTTATTCTTCAGATGACTACCAAGGAGAGAAATTGCTGGAGGGTATAGTAGATTCATTTTTAAATTTTGAGAGAGCGCCATGCTGTTTTCCATAGGGGCCATGTTAATCCACATAGGGGCCATACTAATCCACTAACTTTTTCTTCATACCCTCGCCAATACTTGTTTCTGGCCTTTTGGTACAGGCCGTTGTTTTCTTTTTTAAAGATTTTATTTATTTATGCATATAAAAACTGTGGGGGGGGGATGAGAGGATTCACCAGAGACAAGAGTGGGGAACAAAATTTAGATTGACTGGAATACAAAATACAATGCTGAGGAGAGCAGTAGGAGAGGCAGGAGAGGTCTGCTGCGCCATGTGGGTCACCTCGCTGGCCAGGGATCAAACTCATACTGCAGTGGCAGCAATGCTTCATAGTGCAGTGCTTAACCCCTTACACCAGCAGGGAGTGGGCCATTGTTTTCTGTGGTGAGGTGGCATCTTTTTATGATTTTATTGTTACAGTGGTGAGGTGCTATTTCTTTAGGGTTTAGATTTGCATTTCCCTGATGTTAAGTGATGAAGAACATTTTTTTATGTGCTTATTAGCCATCTCTATATTTTCTTTGGAGAAATAACTAAATCTTCTTCCCATTTTTTGATATGCTAATTGTTTTCTTTTTGTTGAGTTGTATGAATTCTTTGTATATTTCAGATATTAGCTCTTTGTTATTTGTATAATGTGCAAATTGTTTTCCTTCTCAGCGGAGTGTCTTTTCATTTTAATAGTAGTTTCCTTTGCAGTGCAGAAGCTTTTTAGTGTGATGTAGTCCCGATAGTTTGTTTTTGTTTCTCTTGCCATTATGTACAACATTTTAAGAATGATCTCTTCTAATCTCAATTTGCCCTGAATTTTTCAAAGCTGATCCCTAACATTTGTAAATAAATCAAAGTACTTCATTTTTTGTTGAATGGCCCATTATACCTACATTTAAACTTACAACATAAACTGTCTCCATGGTTGCTAGTGCTGTATATATTATGAATGTTTGCTAAAAACCTGACTCTTTAGTGTTAGGTGAAAACAAAATCAAATGGTTAGACAAAGTATTTACATTCCAATTTCTGCTTAACTGTTCAAGTAGGTAAATGCAGTATAGACTTGCATTTCTGCATATTATGTTAGGCGATCCATTATTGTCTTAACATGAAAATAAGGGACAATTTTGAGTAAGAAAGTGCCTAAAAATACTAAATGGGATTTTTAAGTGTTTTCTAAAATTTAATCCTACTATAAATTATACATTTAGATTTTACTGAGGTTGTTGCTGGTTTTTTCAAAAGTTGTGTGTTTTTGTTTGTACAGAGGCTAATTATTTGATTAATATTTGGTAGGCATTGTATTTATACAATGTATTTATTAGTAATCATTGTTCCTAGTTTATATCTTTTATGGTCTCTTAGTGCAAGTAGTGGTAGATATCATTCAAGAATTTCTTAGTGACTATTATTATTATTATTAAATAGGAGGCCACCTGGGGTTCCCTGAGTGCCTCCCTGGTGACATAGGGGTTAAGTCTCATCTCAAATCTGCTATTGCATCTGTGGCTTGAGTTCCATACCTGTCCAGGTAACTAACCCACATGGTACATCAGATCTCACTTGTCTTGCCATCAGCAGTATATTTCAGTAGATCCACCTGTTCTGCTCACTGCTTTGTCTCTGGTGAGTCTCCTAACCTCCATACCTCTGGCCTATACCTCAGTTCTTTTATGTATAAGTAAATAAAAATCTTTAAAAGAAAAGAAAGTGACTAAATTAAAAGTTTTTTTCCCCACAGTGAGCATAGTCAAAGATGGAATTAAAATTTTGAGAATATGAATACTATGTTTTAATTGTTTCATGTAAGTGTAGAAACATAAGCATAATCTTCCTCTTTAAAATATTTTCTTATGGCTTCAGGATAAGATAATAAATAGGTAAATGGAACAAGGAAAGGGAAAAATACTTGTGATCTCTCAACTCAGTTCAGTTTAATAAACACTTCTTAAGGCTCAAAAAGAAAAAGAGCAACAGAGCAATTCATCAGTAGATAAAGGAATTTAAGATTGGGTTTTCTTCCAATTGTGTATAATTACACATTAGGCCTAGCCTCGTCATGGCTGTAAGCAATGTAAAAATAAATACTTTTATTTAAAAAAGGAATGTGAGCATGAAATATATTGGTTTTTGGTGAAGCAGTTGCTGATACTATAAAATGACCAAGAAAGTTTATGCATGTGATTCTTTGCCATTTATCATCTTGTTATTAAAGTCAAACTTCATTGAATGGTTTACTCCTTAGACATTCCTGATACTGTTTATGGAGTTAGTATCTAGTTTTTTAGCTGCTTACACCTTCTAAGTCAAGAAGCTTACTACTATGAATTTCGGAAAGTCAGTATTTTCTACTTAAGTAAAAGCAAAACCTGAGTTTCAGGTGAGCTAGTTAGCAGAGTCTCCCACTGAGAATGGCTATGAAATCCCTACTGAATGCATGGGGCAGGGATAGAGGGCTCAGGAAAGTAAATGCAGTTGTCCTTGTGGGGTTTCGAGGTGTATGAATTTTTATTACTCCTGTTTGGTCAAAAAATACCAGTTCTCAATACAATTCAAATTTCAGTAAGCACAGTGTATTAGCTATGAGTGACTGTGTGAAGTACAAGTTTTTCTGCTTGCTTTTCAGTCACATATTACTGTGTAAATTACAAATCACTGTTTTCAAATTCTGTTGGCAATTGATCACAGTGAAAACGTACATAGTTGTATTCACTCTCCTTTTGCAATGATAAACTTGTGTGCTAACATAAAAATTAGCAATTTTAAAAAGGAACAGTGCAGCAATTAAATGAAAAGTGATCATACTGAAAGTGAAATTTGAATCATTTTATGGAGCTATACATGGAATTATAAAAGAAACAGCTAATAATGGGAATACTGACATTGCTGCCTTTCAGCTTGTTCTATGATACTGGCTTTTTAGTACTTCAGAGAAGGGGAAGTGAAGGGAAATGAACTCAGCAGCTGGTAGGCTGAGAGGTCTGTGTCATTGGACTCTTGTGTTGGGCATTCATTGAGCTTTTATAAAATAGCGTCTGTTTTATTTATCTAGCATCTATGTGAGTTTGAGCTTTGTTAGTGTTGGCTTTTAAAAAAAATTTAATTTGAAATTTGATTTGCTTTTGTACCTCTTTAGGAGTTATCATCCTAAAGAATTTAGAAACTTTTTTTTTAAGATTTTATTTATCTATGCCTACAAGAGTTGGGGTATAGGCCAGAGGCATGGGGGATGAGAGGATTCACCAGAGACAGAGTGGGGAGCAGAACAGGCAGCTCAACTGAAATACACTGCTGAGGAGAGCAGTGGGCAAAGCAGGAGCGGTCTTCTCTGCCATGTGGGTCCCCTCCTTGGCCGGGGATCGAATTTGTGCAGCAGTGACTGTGGATGCTCCACAGTGTGATGCTCAACCCTTTGTGCCACCAGGGAGGCCCAATGTAGAAACATTTTTTAAAATTTTATCTCTTTGTGTTTTAGGAATTAGCCACTTGGATTCATATATCATGATTTACATTTGTGTGATATTTGTTGTGTTATTTCTACTTTAAGTGTAGATTGTAAATCTATTACATTTTTAGTTTTGTATGTAAAGTGAATTTTGCCATAATAATTGCCAGAGTAATTAGAAATCTTTATTTTTCTCATTTATGTCATTTTCTGATCTTTATATATCATTTTCTTCAAATGATTTATGGTAGCTCTTCTTAGTGTTTCATAGTGAGGTTGTCAAATATTTTGTCTCAATTTTTATATTATTTCTGAAATGATTAATTTTCCAATGTCTGTTATTCCTTCTAGAATTTGGGAGTAATTTGTAATTTCTCTTGCTCTGCAATATTTTTTGTATGTTCCATGGTGACTTGTGTGTGTGTGTGTATGAGAGAGAGAGAGAGAGAGAGAGAGAGAAAGAGAGAGAGAGAGAGAGAGAAACGAAAATTCATTTTACTTATCAGCTTTTAGTTACAACTCGTAATTTGTTTGCAAATAAGCACATGTAAAAAGAAGGCTGGCACACACATTTTGCTTCTGTCGTTGGTAGGAAAGATTATTTCAGATCGCTTCTCCTACTCAGAACATAAGAAATGCAGCAAAAGAAGTACAATCATATTAATCTATGACAGATCTATCAAGACAGTGAGAGATTTTATAGTCAAATCTGGCAAAATTGGAAGTCCAGAAAGAGGGGGTCATGTATTTGGGCCTTTTTTTCTCCCTCAAGGCAATTGCCAATTTTAAAAGAGTTGATTTAGCAGTAGAGGGGCTGGGATTAGAACCTCCAGTAGAGAGTCATGAGGCCTGGGGGTTTGTGAACTGGAGTTCATGAACTCTTTCTATTGAGTTCAGCTTTCAGTTGAGACCCCACAGTATTACAGCTTAGGAGAAATGTTGAGTTGAAAATAAGAGAATTGATAAACTGAAAATAGACCAGCCCTCATGGGGACAGAAGCCCAGTTTTTTTTTTTTTTTTAAAGATTTATTTATTTATGCATACAAGCACTGGGGTACAGGCCAGAAGTAAGGGGGGGTGAGAGGATTCACCACAGAGAGCGGAGAGCAGAACAGTCAGATCAACGGAAATACACTGCTGAGGGGAGCAGCGGGCACAGCAGGAGAGGTCTGCCGCACCATGTGGGTCCCCTCCCTGGCCGGCAGCAGGGATCGAACTCATGCTGCAGTGACTGCGGTTTGCTTCATAGTGCGTTGCTTAACCCACTGCGCCACCAGGGAGGCCCCAGAAGCCCAGTTTTGAATCTTCTCATTTCACTAATTGGATTGAGGTGATTTGGGATTTCTAGTGACTTTAGCACTTTCTGCTAGAAGCAAAGCCATATCCCTCCTGAAGGAAGAACTGTAAATGAGCTCTATAACTTCTCATATACAATATCTTTTACATGATTAGAAAATACTTGTGTTTAAGAAAATGTAAGAGATGAGAGTAACCAAGGGAAAAAACAGACAATAGATACATACATGGACTACAAAATACATATGCTTAACCTGTTCAAGAATTTCAGAGATTGAGAATTTGGACAAAAAATTGAAAGTTATAAAAAATGAACTAAATGAAAATGACAAACTGAAGTATATAGCTCAAATAAGTTGAAAATAAACTGCAGTGGATTAAACAACAACTTATTTGTAGTTAAGAGAGAATTCATGAGTTGATAGACCAGCAGTAGATATCCAGAAAGAATGGAGGAGTGAAAGGATGAACGGCAGAGAAAAGAACGTAGAAGACATAAGGGATTTGGTAAAAAGATATAACTTAAATGCAACTGGAGTTCCAGAAGGAGAGGGGGAAAAGAATGTAGTAGAAACAATATTCAAACAGATAATTGCTGAGCATTCACAATATATGAAATTAAACTACAGATTTCATGATTTCTATGGGTCAAAAATTGGTTAACTACAAATAAACTCATAGTCACATTATAGTAAAATTATTGATAATCAGTGTTGAAGAGAGACTCTTAAAAATAGCCAGTTAGTAAAAACAGATTACCTTCAAAAAAGAAGCAATAATAAATAACAGCTAACTTTGCATCCAAAAGGGTCATGGCCTCAGGCTCAATTTAAAAGATTTGATTAGTGAAGATAAATACAGGAAAGGTTAATAGAGCTGCTTCTGTCATAAACTTGTGTGTTCTTAAAGTCATTTTGCTTTTCTGGTACTTTTCTCATATTGGGATTTGAATTTACTACTCTTAACATTGTTTAATTTTATTCTGAGCTTTTTTCATAGATTACTGATACACTAGTTTGTGTTTGTTATGTAAGATCTCTGGTTTACTAGTCTCATTTTATGTATGTATCATTACTCTCAAGGTAGACCTTGGTTCTCCCAGGCCTTATACTGTATGTTTCCTTGATATGTTGGTTTCCCTGCAGGCAAACAGTCAGGCAGCATTATATCCTCCATATCACTTTGTAGGGGAGCTGGGGACAGAGGATGTGGAAATATTAGCCTTTCTTTCAAAAATGAGACCAATAGTAGAGGTAGACAGCTGAAATTCTAACTCTACTTCTTTTAAGTTAGAATTTTAACCTTGGTTCTCCAGAAGAGCTAAATTCAAGCAGTGCGATGAAAAAATTTATTTGATCATTTGTGTCTCATGTACTCTTTCATCTCTGCTTTCCCTTCAATCTAGGCTACCTTCTTTTTCCACTCTTTCCCAAGGAAACCAGCTTGTTCTCTGCATAAGAGATATTATACCTTGAAATTTGAACTGAATTTAGGAAATCCTGTATCTTAATCAGTTACTTATTTGATAATCTCTTTGAAGGGCTTATCAATTATTTGTTCTGTGGATCCATGAGTTACTTTTATTAATATTATTTTTATTTATCCTTGGATAAGATATCAAGACCTGAAGCATTTCAGCAATTCAGAATGTGTAGATTTTATTCAACTTTACTTTTTGTTCCCTTGGGTTTTATTTGAATCTCTTTTTAGGTGTATGTACAATGTTGGACTTCATTTTCAATATTTAGCATATTTTTATGTAGAACTCTTTAGATGTAAAAAGATGTCTTCTTACATCTCCTGCTATCTGGCTCCCTAAAAATCTGAAGGAAACATTTGGATAGCTGTAATCTCTAGTATGAACAATCTAATATCTGGGCTCAGTGGTTTTCTGACTTGATGTCTTTGAATGAGTGAAAGAGAAGTTCTGTTTGATAAAGTGCTGGGCGGAACCCATTTTTTCAGTAGCAGTAGTCACATAACAAGAGTTCAGTTTCCTGTGATTCTGAAGAAATGCTTAGAAGGTAGGAAGCTTTCTTCTTTCATGTGTTCTGGGCTTGTTGTTTTTCTAACCATGGATAGCATGTCAATTAGACATTTCAGTCTTGTTCTGTAAGCCCTTAAATAGTACACATTTTGTCCACTTTTTGGTACTAGAAAGATGGAATAGGTAGTGACAGATGCTATTTGAAACCAGATGTTAGACCTGGTTCTTAAAATCCTTATGTTTACTCTTTTTATATATCCCAATATAACTTAGTTCAAAATTTTCTCTGATGTAAATTCTCTTTGGGAATCCACATATTTCAGAAATAGCTTTAAAAATCTCTAAGTCTATTTGTATTTGGAAGTTGTTAAAGAGAGTAAATTTCTCTTCATTATATTCTTTAATTTAGTTAAAAGAAAGCTTGGAACAATCAATAGGCCAACTGCGGAGTCAACGTTTATTGAGAAACTCAGGAGGGAGAAGTATTTCTGTTACAAGTCTGAGTGCAAGTGACCTCGATGGTGGCACTGTGACAGGTAAACTCCTCCTTAAGGTAAAATATTCCTGACAGGTAAAATACTCCTTAAGTATATGTTGAATACATTTAATTTTTGGAGAAATACAGCCCTTCCATAAAATCTTTAAATAAGATCTTAGAAGATGCAGTTGCAAGGACTTTGACTTTAATATTTAGTGAATATTTTGAAATATATTCAGTGCAACTTTGTTACTTTTTGTTGCTTTTATTTTTCTCACATTACATCAACCCCCTAGTGAGTGATTCACCTGAAAAAACCTGAATTTAGTTATTTTACCATCAATCAAAACAAACACACATATAGGATTTACTATGTGATGTGCTTACTGTATTCAGAGTTTTGTTCTAGCATCAGTTTTTCATAAGTTTGATTGCCCAGATACTGTGATAATTGTTAAGAACAGGTGAATCTTGATGTGTAGCTCTATGTACATGGCCAGGTAAAAAGTTTAATCACTTAGTTTGCCTGTAATTAATCTTACTTATACTTTCTTATACCACTCATGCTCGCGTTTGAACTGAAAAGATAGACTAGTAAAGAAAGGAGTCTGCAGTGAAGAGAAGTGATTTAGATGGAGTGAACATTAGTAGCTCCTATTATTACTGTTGTCTTTGGTCTTAACAATGGTTAAAAATCAGATATGACCAGGTATTCTTCTTTATGTAGTCAAATAAAAAAATTCTGTTTTGTTAGTATTAAATTACATTTTATTCATAACTTATTTTTTTATGAGAAAGTATTCTTTCTATGAAAGTATAGCAAACTAGAATTTTGGATGTATTATAGTCCCAGGTAATTTTTGTTTTTCCTTTTAGCTGCATTAAGAGCCAATTCTGTGGAATTTTATGGCCAAAGCAAGATACTGGGAAGTAGCCTGGGTTAAGGGCTTATTCATATATTCTTGTCTTCTACATCTGTACTGAGCCAAGTTTTAGAGTGCTGCTTCTCATTCAGTGTTTTTGTCTTCTCCCTTTTCTTTCAACTACAAAGAGAGCCACCGTTTTCCACCTACCTCACCTCTCAAGGACTATGGGGATCAACAGGGTTTTAAACGAATTAGGTCCAGAAGTGGTGTCCGATTTGTTCGAGAAGCTGATGACGTGGTCCAGGTACTTTGCGCCTTTCTGTATCTTGTATTCCTTAATTGCTGTATAAATGGCTAGCACTTGATTTTTTGGCTGTTAACTGAGAGTTTGATCACCGGTGACTTTATAGTGATCTTTTTTTTGTTTTAAACCAAATTATTTTTTTTTTTTAACATGCTGACCATCATATATTTCTTTTGACATTTTTCATGGAGGATTATGTCTTTAGAATATTTAAAAGTGAATTTAGTTGTACATATCTCCCTTTCTTGCTCTGGTAGCTCACTCTTCTGTGTGCCTGGCTACGTCAGCCACTTTTCATTTTGCTGACTCCTGTTTAGTATGAACAAGTGAGTCCTACATGGATAACTGGTTTTCCATCAGTGTTTTTCTGATTGTTGAACCAACAATGGAGCAACTGCCCGTTAAGAAAGAAATCTCATCTGCACTATCTCTGTTTTCACTAAAGATTTTTGAATTATTAGCTTATGTACCTATTTCTTTCCCTGCTTCTTTAAATTTCTCCCAAGAGCTGAAGATAATTTTGTTGTTCTTGCCTGGGATAGATAATTTACTTGGAAAAGAATTAAGGGATGTTGTTGATTTAGATATCTTTATTTTGGTAATCTTAATATTGAGGGTTCAGAATTTATTAGGATGCCCATTTGTACATGCTTTTTTAACAACATAAGATAAAGAGATAACAGAACCAAATACATTAGAGAACATTTTGAAGAGTCTTTTCTTTGTTTTTTTTTTTGGGTAAGTGAAATTTGCTAGCATGGGTTATATAATTAAACATTATCCTAATTATTTAGTCCTCTGTCCTGGGGAATAGTGCTTATGCTTATAAACAGTGATGAACAAAAACTGGCTTTTCATGGAAACTGTAATCTGGATGGGAAGCTAGAAATTAATCAGATAAGTACATTAACATACCCATAATTATGAACTGAGATGCATGCTGTAATAGAAAGAAGCATAGGACTGTGGAAGTGTGTAACATTCTGGAAGGGTTTCACAAAGAAATACTAATTGAATTGAGGTCCAAAAGTTGAGTGACAATCATCCAAGGTAAAACAAATCCCTTTCAAGAAAGGAAGATAGCACCCATGAGCAATTTGAAAAAGAGTATATAGTTACAGAAATATAAAGTACTGAACCCATGTAGAGTCTGGTATGGAAATGACAGTAAACTTTGGAAAGATCACTTTGGTTCTGATGTAAAAAATGCAGTCAGTATTGCAAAACCAGTTGGAAGTATAGTGCAGTGTTCTCTACATGAGATGGTGGTCACTTCGATTAGGATGAATGGAGTTGGAAAAAAGGGGCACAGATTTCAAAATGGCATGGTAGATAAAATGAAAATAAATTCTTGAAGATCAGATGACTATGGGGATTTGGGGAGGGCAGAAATGTGTAAATGAATGTCAAGAATGAATCCTAAAATTATGGGTTACAAAACTGGAAAAGCATGGTAACAAAAACCTAAGTGAATAATCCGTTGTTCATCAACTATACTTCCTCCACTCCTTTCTTTTAAATTGTTGTTCCTTATTTTGAGTCCATTTTCTTAGTATGTCCTTTAGCTTCACATGAATGTGTGCCTTTCATGCAGTATTTGTGGTTTTGTTTACATATCTGTTTCTTGTGTTAAATTGTGAGCCACTTCTTTCCCAGCTTAGTGGCCTGTACTGATTAATTATTCATGAAACTTGGTTGTTCACTATCCTGACTTTTGTCATTTTCTTACTCTTTAAAAAAATTCATTTTTAATATTTCTTGTTTAGTACTACCTACTTTTAAGCTTTATAGCAATAGAATTAATATTGCATGTCCTATTTTATGACTTGCATTTTTCATTTGTTGTTACATTTTTGATATTTAGCCTTAATGATATGTAGGTAGTTTTGATTTCTCATTGTCAACGCTGTGTGATACTTCAGTGGATTAATGTGTTGTAGTTTATCTTTATTCTATTCTGATTGGTATTTGGTTTGTTTTCTCTTCTCATTATAAATAATGCTGCTCCAAATGTGGTTCCTGATGTATGTGGGCAAGAGTTTCTTGCCATATGGGTTGGCAAACCTGGTGCATATTCTATTTGACTATAGCTCTGTTGTAATATAGTCATGCTCATTTGTTTATGGCTGCTTTGGTGCTATAATGGTAGCACTGAGTAATTTCAACAGTCTATAGCCCGCAAAGCTGAAATACTTACTCTTAGACCCTTTACAGAAGAAAATTTGCTAATCCTTTTCTAGTGTATCGCTTGGATTTGGAGTTACTGTACTGTAGAGAATGTGACCAAGAATTTCTTTTCTTTGAAAAATATTTTCTTTTTTTCAGAATATTCTGTCTTAGTAACATTATAAAACTTGGACATTCTTACAAAGATTAAGTTCTTATTCTTACCCTTATTGAATCTTGATGGAAGAATTCAGCAGAACCCTAAATGGTTTTGTTTTGTCTTTGCTAGCTTCATGCTTTTCATCAGTCCCTCCGAGATCTCAGCAGTGAACAAATTCGCCTTGGAGATGATTTAAACCGGGAACTTGCCAGAAGAAGCCGGTAAAAGCAGAATATGATATTTATTGGAAACATGAATTGTTAGAAGATAAAATAGGTTGTGTAATTGACATGTTTACGTGAAATCTAAAGTGTTACACTTTCATACCAGTATTTTAAAATTTTGTAATAGAATACTTCAAAACTCTGAATTTAGAATGTATCATGATTCAGTGTTAGACAAATTAATTTTATATTTCTAAAAACTCTTACTATACAATGCTGACTTTATGGAGAGATACATTATGAGAGCTTAGCAAATAGGAGGATTTGCAAATACATTTGGGGGGGAGAAAGAGATAGAGTGAAAAAGAAGTTGATTGTAGAATTTGTCATTGTAGAATCAGATAATTTAGCGATCTCTTGAAATCTTGAAAGCAGCAGTTTGTATTTGCTTAGTCGTAGCAATTTTGTCAAATCTAGGTGGTTCCCCAAGAAGTATCACTTGATTTAAAATTTCTGCACTGTGTTTTCATTTTTGTTATCAGTGATGACAGTTGGCTTTCATTTAGAGGCCATGTTTTTTCAAGAAAAAAAAACAATTTTTAATCTTTCTCAGGATTCACACTCTGTCAATGTATACAGTTACGATTAGGGAACAATGAAATTGAATTGAAACTCGCTCACTGAGTTCACTTGCTAATACCAGTTCTAGCAAATTAAATCATTTTAACACAGTTTTTGTGTTGTTAGAGAAAAATGAGTCAATACCAAAAATGATAAACCGATGACTATCAAATATGATCTTAATAACTTCTTTACTTTCATATGAAGAATGCAGGAAATTTAGCAATAAGAGTCAAAAGACCTTATTATTATTACTACAACAGTGAGTATTATTGAACACTTATTTCTTACTATCTAGATTAACACTGGAAACAACTGTAATGGGGTAGTTATTTTCCTATTTTTTTGGATGTGAAAGTGGGGGAAATGTGTGGAATCAGATTCAAATCCTGGGCAGTACAACCCAGAGTGTGCCTTCCCACTTATTGAAGCAGTAGTTCAGGGTCATTGTCATATAGCTGATGTTACTAAAGCATTTAATTTCCTGAATTTTGAGTTACACTATTTAACTCTGTTAATTTTTTAAGCTAATATGGGTTAGTTAATTTAAAGCCTACGTATATTTATTTTTGACAAATTGATAAAATCAGCAGAATGGAATAACTGTTCTTAGAGTGATTTTATTTTGTAACTTCCACATATAATAAAAGGGAATGTATTAAGAACTAGGAACTAAGCTTTTCAGGAAATACTTGTTCTCTAAGAAGAGACAGGATATATTACAAGAATGATTTTGTTGATAAGTTTTTTTTTTTAAGATTTATTTATTTTATGCATACAAGCAGTGGGGTACAAGCCAGAGGTGTGGGGGTGGTGAGAGGATTCACCACAGAAAGCGGGAAGCAGAACAGGCAGATCAATGGAAGTACACTGCTGAGGGGAGCAGTGGGCACAGCAGGAGAGGTCTGCCTTGCCATGTGGGTCCCCACCCTGGCCAGCAGCAGGGATCGAACTCGTGCTGCAGTGGCTGTGGTTTGCCTCATAGTGCGTTGCTTAACCCACTGCACCACCAGGGAGGCCCCAATTTTGTTGATAAGTTTATATGATCATTTGGATGTCTGGTGGTCCACTGGAAATCTGATTCATGGGCTGGTTCCATCTGGCGTAGTTTGACCTCAAGGGATGTATGAGCAGTGAAACTTGATTTAATTCAAATATGAGTCAAGTTTCTTAAGAAATCTTGTGGCATCACTATTGGATAAGAAAGATTTTAAGATCCAATTCTGTTTGATCCTGTACCACAAGTTATTAATTTATGGCTATGGAAACACTGTGCAGGAAGTATCTAAGTTTAACTTTGATTCAGAGATGTTAATATTCTCACTTAACTGTGAATTGTTTATTTTTTATTTAAAAAATTAAAAAATTTAATTTTATCAGTTTGCTTAGAACTGAGGTGTAGGTCAGAGGTCTGTGGGAGGGGAGGTAAAAGGGTTCACTGGAGACACAGTGGGGAGCAGAACATGTGGATTTACTGAAATTCACTGCTGAGGGGAGTGCGGGTGAGATAGGAAAGGTCTGCTGCACCATGTTGATTAGCTCCTGGCTGGGATTGGACTCAAACTCAGGTTGTCGTGGTGATAGCGCTGAGACTTAACCGCTAGGCCACCAGGAAAGCCCTTAACTGTGAATTTTTAATTATTTTACCATGTGAAAGATGATGGCTTGACTAGGGCTGTGGCAAGGGAGAGATGGGTAGAAAAGTAAGGGGAGATGGGTAGAAGAGTATTTCAAAGAATTTTTGGAGACTGAAGAGACAGCATTTGGCATTTAGATATATATCCCTCTGGATTAGGTAAAGGAGAAAAGTTAAGGATGACTTCCAGATTTCTGAATTGAATAACTGGCTAGATGATAATTTCATTTCCTGAGATGTGGATGGCTGGTGTGGGAGGGGTAAATGAAGTCTGTAAATAAAGTGGCTGGAATATGTTAGATTTGAGATGCCTGTGAGACATCCGAGTGGTAATATAGAATATGTAACTGGATGTTTACTCTGGAGTTCAAAGGAAAAGTCTCTGTTAGGGATGTGGATTTAAGAGGGGTCAGCATGTAGCATGATATTTGGAACCATAGAAATGTATGATACCTAGTGGCACACTCTCAGGAGGCATCAAGGACAAGGTTGGGGGCCAGAGAGTTCCATTATTTAGAAGTCTTTTATGTGAAAAGGGGTTGGCCTGTGAAGGAACAGCTGGAGATGTGGGAAATACAGGAGCACATGGAAATTTGAAAACCAACAAAAAGAAACTTTTTTAGATGTTTAAAAACTTAGAAAATTTGCCTTTTTCAGTAACTTCTTCTTGAGGAAATTATCTATGGGCCTATAAAGTAAAAAAAAAAAAAAAATTGATGAGTGAGCTATAGGTTCTAAGAGATAATGAAACTAAGCCAGAATTTCAGTGAAATTAATACAGTGGGCACATGAAATATTCACTCAAATTAGAATAGGAGGTAAGTGTCCTGTGAGAAGAAGGTAGTTAACAAGAATGGGGTAGATTCAGATGATAGATGAATAGATGAATAGATGATTCAGGAAGAAGTGGGAGAAAAACTAATGTGCTAAAGAAGCCCACATAAGTCCAAAAGATGAGAAACGCTGGAAAAAACAAACACACCAGAAATTTAATGACCTAAGTCTTTAGTTGACTAAAATTAGTGAGCATGATGGGATATAAACAAAAAACTCTGAATCTCTGTAATATAATAGTTCCTGAAAGGTATAAATAGATGTTACACAGTAGAGAACTAAAGACAGAAATAAATTTACCTGAAATTGGAAATTGTAAACTGAGCATTTTAAAAGAGGAGTCAATCAAAAATATCTAGAGTTGAAAATGATGGTGGTAACTAGCAAAAGATTTAAGAAAGAATGCAAATGTTTGAGCACATTTGCCAGTGGGGAGTGGAACCAGAGGTAAGGAAATGTGAAAGAGAAAGACCTCTGTTTTTCTATACATGTCTTTCTTTACTATTTGACTATTTATGCAGTATGTTGCTAATTTGGTGGGGAAGAAATTTGGTGTCTCACAGGTATCTCAAATCTAACATATTCCAGCCACTTTATTTACAGACTTCATTTACCCCTCCCCCACCAGCCTTCCACATCTCAGGAAATGAAATTATCATCTAGCCAGTTATTCAATTCAGAAATCTGGAAGCCATCCTTAACCTTTCTCCTTTATCTAATCCAGAGGGATATCTAAATGCCACTAGGAGAGGTCAGAATTTGTAGCAAGGATAGAGTTTGTACAGGACACTCTGATGTTTTCTGATTATGAATTACTTAAGAGGATGTGATCAAGAGTTTTGTCCCCTGCTCCTCCCCTCCTTTTTTCCTAATTAAAAATGGGAACTATTGCAGCCTATATGTTTATGAAGTTCCAAATTAGCAACAGTTCCAAAGTGGAATCCCCAAACCAGCAGTATCAGTATCATTTAAGAATTTGTAGAAGTGCACATTCCTGTGTCCCATACCAGATGTACTGATTAAGAAATTTGGGGGGCAGGATCCAACAATCTGTTATTCAGCATGTCTTCCAGATGTTTCATATGTTCAGTAATGTTTGAGAACCACGGCAGTAGAGTGTTTTATAACAATGTTGTAGTGCTAATTGTGTGTATTTTCTCAAATATCCAACTTAAAATTTTTTTCTTTGTTTGCTTAGCTCGGATGCTGAAACAAAAAGAGCTCTGGAAGAATTGAGTGAAAAACTTAATGAAGCCCAAAAGCAAGAAGGGGTGAGAACTCTGCAAAAAGTTTTATTTCATATGCAGGTGACAGAGAAGGTGGTCATGACAGTGAAATTATGTAGATATTAACGTTTTGTCTGGCATATGACACTTTGTATAAAAATACGGTCTTGCACCTCTTATACGATGTTCATGAATTTTTGGTATTTAAGTGTGAAATATTCATACCGGTAATTGAGAGATAATTACTTTTTCATTGTGAATATTTGAAAGATATTTTAAATTTTGTTACTCCTATGGTTTTTATTTTATTTATGTTATTTATGTTAAATGATATTTGCAAAATCAAAATATTTTTGATAGTGTTTCTCAGGCAGTTCTGCCCAGTCAATATTTTTAGGTTACCTCACAAATGTGTAATCACTGTTGCTACAAAGACTGATGTATTTTTTTGATTGTCATGGTGTCTATTAAAATACCCCTAATTCCTGAGCTTTATTGTCTCAAACTCAGAGTATTGACAGTCAGTATTCAGTGATTTCTTTTTATCAAATCACTGTCCTGATGGACTTAAGGTAGCTATATGTGATGTCTATTTCTTTGAATCATCAGGGTATTTTTTTTTTTAAGAAACAATAAAAATTGTCACTATTAGTTGCAAATTTATTAGCTTCAGGCACAATATGTAGTTATTTTCCACATAACCATTTTTTTTTCACGATAAGGAATGGTAGCACAATTTTATACCCTTAACATATTTTATTCAAATTAAAAGTTTCTTAGTAAAGACAGATTTTCCACCATTGTGTTTATACTTCTTCCATAGATATGTGGAATTTGAATTTATTGATCATATATACTGAGATTGGTTCACTCTGTTTTCAAAGAGATCAACTTAGTTATTGTTCTTCTTGCAGTAAAATTTGTCTCTTTGGATATGTACCTAGTCATAAAAAACACTCCCTCCTGTGTTTTTTGGTGCCAGTTTCTTTGTTAGGTACTCTGGAGGCATAAACATATAATGTCTTTTTTTAATGTGGCATTTAATGTGTGATCAGGATATGACTTATATGAAGTCCCAGATTTTTCCAGGCATTCCAGGGGCACCTCCAATTTAAACTGTACAAATCAGAAATGTCTACAATGTTGTGTAATTTAATACAATGATTTTAAGAAATTGGTGCCTCTCTTAGTTAACTGGAGTGGTTCACACTATACAAAATCTGTGCCATTGTTCAGTTTTCATATTGTCTAAACAGGAGCTGAATATGCATTTGAGAATGTAGCTCCAAGATCCTCTTTAACTTAACTAAATGATATTCTGACTGTTTTAATAGATTCTAGAGTGGAACGGGTTACTTAGCGAGCTGAAGCTTTTTTTTTTCTTTTTCATTTTTTAATGAAAAAAAATGGGGGTATATTGAACCTATAAAAATACATAGATTATACCCAAAGGACACAAAAACACTGATCCAAAAGAGCACCTGTACTCCTATGTTTATCACAGCACTATTTGTAATTGGTAAGACCTGGAAACAACCCAAAAGCCCGAAAGTAGATGACTAGATCAAGAAGATGTGGTACATATACACAATGGAATATTATTCAGCAATCAGAAATGAGAAACTAGGGACATTTATAGAAACATGGATGGAACTAGAAGGAATTATACTCAGTGAAACAAGTCAGAAGGCAAGAGAAAAATATCGGATGGCTTCACTATTAGGTGGAATATGAAAGAAGAAGAACAACAACAAAGAATAAGCTCAAGGAATTGGGCAATTATAACCAAAAGCAAACAAAAAAACTCAACAAGACCAAAAAGCCGAGATAAACCAAAGGGACCATGGGGGGAGGAGGGGAAGGGGGAGGGCAAAGATGGGGATGAAGGCAGAGGGTGCACAAGGGACTAGGTGATGGTGCACCAATGAAATGGTGGTGGGTACTCCCTGGGGACTATAAATGATGTCAAATATAATTAATTAAAAAAATACATAGATTAGGGTTTCCTTGGTGGCGCAAATGGTTAAGTCTCAGCACTGCATCGATTGCCAGCCACTGCAACATGAGTTTGATCCCTGTCTAGGGAGGGGACCCACATGGCGCAGCAGACCTCTCCTGCCTCGCACCGCTGCTACCCTCAGCAGTGTATTTCAGTAAATCTGCCTCTTCTGCTTCCCACTCTGTCTCTGGTGAATCCTCTCACCCCCTACACCTCTGGCCTGCATCCCAGTTCTTGTATGCATAAATCAATAAAAATAAATCTTTACAAAAATATGTAGATTATTGTATAGCTCAATGTATTATAAGAAAGTGACTATACCCATGTAACCACCACTCAAATCTAAAAATAGAACATTTCCAGGGAAGAAACAAATCCCTCCTAGCTTACTGCTGCTCATTAATTCCTCCTTCTTAAAGATCTTTTTAAAGATGATCGCTATTTTGATTTTTAATCTTCTAGATTTGAACTTTTTATATAAATGGAATCATGTAGCGTATTTTTTAACATGTGTCTGACTTCTTTTGCTAATCCTTTTTACAGTAATTGTTCATTTAGATTTCTCTTTGTGCTTACTCTTTTTTGTCCTTCTTTAGTTTCTGCATCTCTAAAATTCCACATCTAAAGAATATACTTTAAAATTTTCCTTAGAGTGAACTGGGTATACCTGTAAGAATTCCACTTAGGGGGGCCTCCCCGGTGGTGCAGTGGGTTAAGCAACACACTATGAAGCAAACCGCAGCCACCGCAGCACGAGTTCGATCCCTGCTGCCGGCCAGGGAGGGGACCCACATGGCGCAGCA